>JAOTRO020000013.1:605341-615797 GCA_028566515.2 Pyracantha coccinea | reverse complement strand
TATGTCAAAATTTTATTTGATGGTTGATGTGGCAAATTGAATACAAGTGCTAAATTCTCTTCTTTTCCAATAGATGTGTCAAATATTTATTTTATTATTTTATTAGGCCTAGTGTTACATTAACTATTAAAAAAAATAATCAAAATTAGTTTTCGTTTTTATTCTATTGGTTGTTAATGGGACCCATGCATTAAAATTAAATTAAATATATTTGACTCATTCTTTGTTTGCTATAAAAAAAGGCAGCTAGAAAGTAAGGAGTCAAATGACTCACATGCCACATCATATATGGCATATCCATTGAAGAACACTTAAATGTCTTTTAATCTTATTTGGCATATTTGTCATCTCCTTTGGAGATGGTCTTACATGTTCTTTTCACTACAATCTAACACGTTGTTCTATCAGATTATTACTTTAGATCGATTGCACAAACTCAAATAAGAATTGACTTTGTCGTGACAAAATTATAGCTAGCTAACTATGTACTATTATTGCATGTGACCTAATCTCCTAGTGGATAGGGTGTTGGGTTTCTTTTACCCATGCATCCCCGGGTTCAGAACTCCCTCTCTAAATTAATGTAGTTGTTTCGAACTCTTCCCCATTTCCTTAATAATAGTAATTAATAACTGTATGACAAGAGAACACTGTTTTTAAATGCTATCTTAAAGTTAATAATCAATGGTTATACGTACAGGTTCACTGTACGAGAAAAGGAGCAGAAAACATTGGTACGTTCCTAGAGATGAAGCCTTCTCAGAAGTAAAGCAGCTAACATTTTCAGCAAAGACACTGTACTCTGTGATGCACGCATTGGTACCATCGCTGGAGATAGCGATCGCCGACACTGATCTTACGTTCAAGTACTTCACGGCCATAGACTCACTTTTCCACGAGGGGATTCAGTTGCCTCCCTTCAAGGAACAAGGTGTTCTCAAAGCCCTGCTTCCCAGGCTAGTCAAGGTTATGTCTTCTGGAGATGACGTTTTGCGTTTTGTACCCCCAGAAACAATGAATCGTAAGCAAATTCAGCCTCCCACGCACCAATATATGTGTATTATACAATGAATCTCACAACTGTTAATTAAGTGAAAATAAAACAAAATAGGCAACAATTACTGAGCAACGTTGTTGTTGTTGTTAGGTTGCGGATATAAAAGCGTGACAAAAAGTCTACAAATTAAGCCACGCTTATTCTGTGACTATTGTTCTTTTTTCCTTATATATAGTTGTAGACTGTTGAAGAAAATAAAAATAAAGCATGTATATGTGTGTGTGGTCCACATCAACAATATAAAAATATAAAAGTAAAAATATCAAATATTCTCCATTAATTTGTGTGTAATTTTTTTTTTGAACAAACGATATCTTCTATATTCATGAGGTGAGAGAGTGAGATAAGCCTCACGATGGGCTAGCAATAATATTGTTCAAATTCGTCTTTAGTGAGAATCAAACCTAACACCTCTCACTTATAAGTGAAGATGAATACCACTAGATCGTAGTACTAAGTAGCATTTATGTTTGTATTTGTATCATTGTATGCATAACTTTCTCTCACTATATCTAGCTAATTGAACTTTCTTCGTTGGGCTTATATTTAGGGGACAAATTCTTTTGGTTTAGGGACGACGAGTTTGCTAGGCAGACTCTTGCAGGTCTCAACCCATACAGCATCAAGTTGGTGACGGTATGAATTTACTTATCTCTGTATAGTGACACTACTAAGCATTAAGTTTATTTCTTATGCTCGTCCATATTGTCAAAAATAGAATTCCTAAAAAGAAAATATGAAAATAATAAATAAAATATAATTGCAGGAATGGCCACTGAAGAGTGAACTAGATCCAGAGATCTATGGTCCGCCTGAATCAGCTATAACCAAAGAAATAATTGAGCAAGAGATTAGAGGCTTCGCAACAATTACTGAGGTGGATATATCATAATATTATTTACAAGAGAATAATATCTGTTCTTGTTCGAAGTCTGACATGTTATATCATTTAACTGGATTTGATATATGCATGCAGGCCATAAAAGAAAAGAAGTTGTTCATTTTAGATTACCATGATTTGTTTTTACCCTATGTGAGCAAAGTAAGAAAGCTCGAAGGCACCACACTATATGGATCGAGGACTTTGTTTTTTCTTACCCCTGAAGGTACACTCAGGCCACTGGTCATTGAGCTAACAAGACCACCGATGGACGGAAAGCCACAATGGAAGCAAGTTTTCCAACCGGCGTGGAACGCCACGGATGTCTGGCTCTGGAGGCTTGCTAAAGCTCATGTCCTTGCCCACGATTCTGGTTATCATCAGCTTGTTAGTCACTGGTAAGAAATAAATAAAATTAATGTTACATAAAATATCACATTCTTACACTAGTGATTTAAAAGGTGATACAAATAATGTAGTCGAAATATTTTTATTCACCCAATATTCTAGGGGAACCGATTAATAGTATCTCTAATTGCTTTGCAGGCTACGAACACATTGTGCCACAGAACCCTACATAATCGCCACAAATCGGCAACTGAGTGTCATGCACCCAATCTATAGATTGTTACATCCCCATTTCAGATACACCATGGAGATTAATTCTCTTGCTCGCGAATCACTCATCAATGCCGGTGGTATCATCGAAACCTCATTTTCGCCCAAAAAGTACT
This sequence comes from Pyracantha coccinea, assembly GCA_028566515.2. NCBI lineage: Eukaryota > Viridiplantae > Streptophyta > Magnoliopsida > Rosales > Rosaceae > Pyracantha > Pyracantha coccinea. The sequence continues at coordinate 613,126 of JAOTRO020000013.1, read as the reverse complement.
CCCTTGAGCTTTGCTCTGTTGCCTATGGGAAGGAATGGCCGTTTGACCAAGAGGCACTCCCAGCTGACCTTATTAGAAGGTATGTGCTCTTATCTGGCTCTGTAGATACACAATGTTATGGAAATGTCTCTTGTTAAAGAGTCTAAGATGTTATGATATAATTAACATGCTAACAAGTATTTGGACACTGATTATGTGGACTCTTGATTGAACGGACGTTTTAGATTGACAGTTTGACAACTAAACATGCTTAACTTGCATGCAGTTTCGTGATATATACCAGGATGACTTAATGAGGTGGATGAAAGGTCTATTAGTGGCTCATATGTCAATCCATTTGTGGACCTAATATAAGTGATTATTGACATATTTTCTTGTGAGCTTCCTCAAGTATATGATAATAGAACAAAGTATCTAATTTTCTTCTAAGGGTACTGTTTAACTAACATGTTAGTGACGATATTTAATTTGTAATTGCTAGGGGCATTGCTGTCGAGGACCCAACTGCTCCACATGGGCTAAGGCTAACAATTGAAGATTACCCTTTTGCCAATGATGGACTCCTCTTATGGGATGCCATTAAACAATGGGTCACTGACTATGTAAACCACTACTACCCAGACTCCAGCGTTGTCCAGACTGATCAAGAGCTCCAAGCATGGTGGACAGAAATCAAAACAGTTGGCCATGCTGACAAAAAGGATGAGCCATGGTGGCCAGAACTCAACACTCCGGAAGACCTAATGGGCATCATCACAACAATGGTTTGGGTCGCATCTGGTCATCATGCAGCTGTCAACTTTGGCCAATATGCCTATGCAGGTTATTTTCCTAACAGGCCAACAATTGCAAGGACCAATATGCCCACTGAGGACCCCTCAGAAGAGGATTGGAAAAACTTCAGAAGAAAACCCGAAAGTGCACTTTTGCAATGCTTTCCTACACAAATCCAAGCAACAACAATCATGGCTGTTTTGGACATTTTGTCGAATCATTCACCGGATGAAGAGTACATTGGAGAGAAGATGGAGCAGGCGTGGGCTGAAGAGCCTGTTATAAAGGCGGCGTTTGAACGGTTTAAGGGGAGATTGTTGGCGCTTGAACGAACAATCGATGATCGAAATGCCAGTAGTGAGTTGAAGAACCGAAATGGAGCTGGGGTTGTGCCTTATGAGCTTTTGAAACCCTTTTCACAACCTGGGGTTACAGGCAAGGGAGTTCCGTATAGCATCTCTATTTGAACTATGAACTAGTGTGTGCTTTTGGTCCATAACTCTTTCTCTTTCCTTTTGTTTTTTGTTAACATAGTTTTAACTCATATGACCTCTGACAATGATATTGGCGAGCTTTCCCCACAATTACGCAATGTAGAAAGCTGGAACTGTGTTTAGTAGCAATAGGCATTAACTCCATGGTTTAAGGAATAAAATTGTGAGTGTGTATTTATATTTATATTTATATTTTTTTTATATATGAGTGTGTGTACTCTTATCAAAGCTGAAAATAAAATATATAAGTATATTTCCATTTGCTATTATGAAGCCAATAAAAGTGTGATACTTCCCAATCTACAGTTGCTAGTACAATGTCAACATTAAGAAAAATATATATCGACAAAATAATAACATAACATTGAGAACAACAGAAATATCGAATATTTTTTATAGATTGGTATCAGCTACTCTTTCTCTAACCAATAATTTGGGCACTAGTGCAAGTACATATATAGTAGGAATACATGTGTGAAAGCTGTTGAGTTAGCTTGTCACAGTCGAAACGTACATCAGTCAATATATGGTCCATTGTTGCTTAATTGTACACACTATGCCAATGTGGTCCAGATCCATGTGAACATGAGCACATGCAAGCGTCTTTCGACAAAACTACGAGGTTATCAAGATGTCTTTTTGTTACAATTGAAGTATCATACGTTTTCAAGTTGGTCCTACTTTCTGTGGCTACAAATGTTCTATTTATTGGTATTATGTAGTACTCATTCGGTTTCATAAGGAGATGTGATTTTTAGGGTGACACAAAAGAAAGTATTGAACTTCACCGTATATTTGAAATCGAAAGCATATAGTAGCTAGTCTTGGAAAATCTTGATCCACAAATGATTTTATATGGTGGATTAGTGAAGAAACTGTTGTATGTGCATGATAATTTTATATAACATCCATTGCATGATGTGTGTGGATCTCACTATTATTTGGTGGCTCTCATACATATATTTTGAGAGGTAAGATGTATAAGCCCGACAATATTCAGTAAATATTAGGTTCGACGTGTAGATAGTTTGCTTGTTTACCATATCAGGATATGAATATTTAAACTCAAAATAAATTGATTCGAGATCTTTAGGTATTAATACAAAGATTTTATTATCTAATTAATGAATACTTTCCACAACAAGGAAGATATTATACACATTAGTGCAAAACCTCCATTCTCTAATGTAGGATGCTCTCAACAATTAGAACATATATAATTCTTTTGCTCTCACTAAAGTTTATATGTGCGTGGGAGATGATTAATTAGTCTTGTGCTGATGGTGAACAAAGAGAGCATATGCATCAAGATAAAACCAGCATATGCCCTATTCTTTTGGCTCTTCAACAATTCATTTTTGTATTCTTCTCATATATTTTATTATGAAAGCCAAAATTACATGCAAAAAGTTTTCCCCTAATTGCTAGCTATAACAAATTCTGGGGTCCAGTACAAATTCTGGGATATCCTGATGGTGATGATCTTGCTTCGAGATAGAGTTATAGGAAGAGTGAATTATATAGTGGAAACCATGGCAAGATAGCGACTTTTCAGCACACATATATGTGATAATTTGTATTGGTATTTGTCCTTTCAACGACAATCAAAGCTCAATTATTTTAGTGGAATTACCATCTTTGCAAGTTTGCAGTGGCTTATTTTAAGACTTCAATATATAGTTTCTATTTTTTTTGAAAAAAAAAATATAGTTTTTATTTTCAAATTTATTAGTCTCTTGAAAATGTTTATGTTTAGAAATAGAGTAAATTGTAGTAATGGTTCCTCAACTTTAATCAAATTGGAGCAATGGTCCCTCAACTAAAAATCCATTACCATTGGTCCCTCAACTCATCAAAATGTGTAGCTATGACCATTTTCGTCAACTTCGTTAGAATTTTGCTAAAATAAGTTATGTTGGAAGGACCATTGCTACAATTGGGGTCTCTCAACTCATCAAAACGTGTAGCTATGATCCCTTTCATCAACTTTGTCAAAATTTTGTCAAAATAAGTTATGTTGGAAGGACCATTGCTACAATTAGGTTGAAGTTGAGGGACCATTAATTGCTCCAATTGAGTTGAAGTTAAGAGACAATTTCTTCAGTTGGATTAAAGTTGAGGGACCAATGGTAATGAATTTTTTGTGGAGGAACCATAGTTTCACGTTTTAATGAGTTGAGGGACCAATGGTAATGGATTTTTAGTTGATGAACCATTGCTCCAATTAAGTTAGAATTAAGGGACCATTGATACAATTTACTCGTAGAAATAAAATATATAAAACATTTAGAACGTTCATCACTCGATAAATATTTAGATCCCATTATCATGTATAAAACACTCCAACTATTGAAAGAACCTCTAAACATAGAGGAAAGAAATATCTGCTTTTTTTATTGTCGATATTTTGAGCCACTCATAAATTATGTCTTTACTTTTGGAGAAATTTTTTGAACCAATATGCTGAGAGCTTAGGGTATCTTTTCAACCCATCATTATAATCAACAAAGTTGATACCAAATCGAACAGTGTAACCCAGAGTCCATTCGAAATTGTCCAATAGTGACCATGCAAAGTACCCTTTCACATTGACACCATCTCTGCAAAAAATAAAATAAAAAATAAAATAGAAAATAAAGATTAGATATCTAATTTATATATCGATCTATAATGTATATACTATTATTAAGAAAACTCTATTTGACAACTAAAATGGTAAATGTACTCATGTGCCCTCTTCAAGTTTAAACGTTGAATACTAGTATTGAACTTAGAGGTAATATAGTCATATCACTCCATATGCACTATCTTAATATTTTCTCACACACCTTTTAATTTCTCTTTATGCATAAAACTCATTTTAACTCCTACCACATGCATATTCTTCTCGATGCTAAGCCATCTAAGTATCATATTTTCCACTCAATATGTAATGTAAGTGAGAAAATATGATAGGTGGATGGACATAATAACACCGTACTATTGTACTATATACTAATCACCATATTATTAGAACAACTCTCTCACAAAAAGAGAAAGTCGAACAAAATCAGTGAATATGATACGTAAAAGTTTAAAAGGAAAAAAAATAATACTCACTTGATTGCTTCCCTAAGGTAATAAAGATGGCGAAAGTGATAGTCAACTCTTTGGTTGTCAAGAAGAGCGTCCTCGAGCGACAGATTAGGATCATTAAACTCATTCACGCCTACAATACAAGGAGGAAACAAATACAAAGCCTTAAATTCTATATATGAACTATTATAGCTTAACCATATCAATAAAAACAATTCCGTCATCTCAAAAAGTATAAGTGCTTTTAAAATGACTGAAAGCGTTTTTGGTGAAATTTCTTTGGTATCAATTCTTAGCAAAAATGCAAGCGAATCTTAAAAAACACTTATAAAATGCTTTTTGCAAGAAGTACCAGGAAGCACTTCAAGTGCTTTTGGAACCCAAAACATTTTCTCTAAAAACGGTTTAAGTCCTTGTAAAAGCACTTCCAAATGAGCTAAATATATGTAGAAAATAATTACCATTCTCAGTGATGTAAATAAGCGGATTATGATATTTTTTCTTCGTATAGAGCAAAACATCTCTAATGCCTTTCGGATAAATATAGAGTGAAGCAGCCTGCAAGATCATTTACTTGATGTAAATTGGGAGGTCATGATAGTAATCATTCACTATATATAGGATTAAATTTCTAAATCCTCTAGCTATCATCCATTGGATCAGATTATTAATCATATTAATTATTACTTGAAGTATGTTCAAAAGGAAATTATAAGACTTTATCAATCTGATACTCACCTTTGGCCCAATGGGAATTCCATTACGCTCATCTGGCAAAACAAACGGTCAGGGTTACTCTAAGCTTAGGCAGCAATATAACACATATATATTGGGTACGTTTTATTAAATAAACTCAATTGTTACCAATCGAATATGCCGCAATACAAAAACCTTTTTCTCTCTACAGTTCTTCTTCCTTTCATTAATTATGTTTAGAGTTACAGGCTGCAGTTTTAATTTTCTTCAAATCCTCTGTTTGTTAAGATATTTTAGATACCAACTGATGTGCATGCATGGTTTCAAACATGCACATCAACTGGAGTACATGTGAAATCCACTTACTTTCATAGTGGTTATAAGTGAGTTTGATCCTGAATTATAAATGACACACTATTGTTAGCGTGAGTTTAATAGTTTTGTGGCTCATTATTATATAAGAATTAAACTCAAGAGGACCACATATTGCACTCGGCAATTAAACTCAAATTTTTAGGTTCACTTTGTGAGTTTGATTCCAGTTTTATAAGAATCGAATTCAAATTTTCAGGTCCACCGAGAAAGGCCTTATACGTTCAAGTTTTTTAACCACCAATAATAAGTGTGTCAGAATACGAATAATATAACTAAATGATAACTTTAAGTTTAAGTTTATATCATTCGTACCTGACATCGAAGCGGGAAAGTCTGTTAAGTAGCTTGCATTGCTAACAGCTAGTTGGGGTGCATCAGATACATATTTGGAAAAATAATAGTTTAATCCGATAAAATCATATGATCCTTTTAGCAATTTAGACTGCTCCTTGCTGAATTTCGGCAATCTGTTTCCAACAATAGATCGCATGCTATAAGGGTAGTCACCATTTGACATTGGGTCCATAAACCATCCCAGTGTAAAATCCAGGACTTTAACTGCAGCCTCTTTGTCTTTCTTTGACTCAGAAAATGGCACCACACCTAGGGAAACCAATGTCACCCCTATCAATCCCTTTTGAAATGTCTGCACATGTCACAACATTTTGTTAGTCTCGCTGTAACTATATCGAAAGTGATCTGTAACTCTTAGATATCACCTGATATTTTTCCTTGTATAATTTAACAGCAGCAGCATGAGCAAGAAGCTGGTTGTGTGTGACCAAATATGGCTCAACCCCTGAATCTCCACCTGTGCAGTTGCGTTTTAGCGAATCGGAACATCGTCCAGGTGCCAAATCTCCAGTGGCATAACCAGCCACACTATATGCCAATGGCTCATTGAACGTGATCCAATGCTTTACTCGATCACCAAATTTTTTATAACAAAGCCCTGCATAGTCCTGAAAATGCTTCCTGCATTCATGTAATCATTCATGGGTAAATATTGGATGCGAAAAGCAGAAGGATGTACGTAACATAACATTATTCACTTACACAATTTGAGGACTTGAGAAACCACCATACTCATCTTCCAAGGTTTGGGGAAGATCCCAATGGAAGAGTGTTACAAAGGGCTTTATATCTGCAGTCATTCGTTAATAGAAAAAAAGTATTAAACTACCATTTACTTTTTTGAGTACTCAACGACACCTGTAGTATTCAGTATTTAATTAAAAATTACCATTGGCAAGGAGTTCATTGATGAGGTTGTTGTAGTATTCTATCCCTTTCTTGTTCACACCTCCACTTATTTTCCCATCTAAAAAATATAGAAAATCATCATTAATAGATTTAATTTAAGGGTGGTGTAATTTACATACCCTTTTTACCTTTCACACACTCTGTTAATTTTTGTCCTTTAATCTTATTCAATTATCGATCTGACAGTTGAAAATTAAAAGTCGAGTGTGGAAGATAAATAAAGATCTATGGTCCTATGGACATATAGCACAAATATAAGGGCCATGAGAAATGGCATTAAACCATAAGATATGGCATTAAACTTACTTGGTAGCACTCTGGACCATGAGATAGAAAATCTATAAGCATCCAAACCCATTTCCTTCATAATCCCCACATCTTCCTGTAAATATATGGAATCAGGAATCAGAGAATGATGTCATACCTTTTCCATTAAAATTATTGTCTCACAATTAGTTATTGAAATACACCCGCATATATCGCATATATATTTTTATTCAATTTAGTTATATGCTCTTGTACCTTGTAGCGATGATATGAATCTACTGCAACATCTCCATTGCTACCATCTTTTACCTTACCTACAATTCACCATAATAACTTGCATATTCAAATATTATATTAAGAATACGTGCAAAATTATTTATCAGTTAAATTACAAGAATTTCACTCTTTTTAAGTTTACTGCTCATTGTCACTGGGAAAAATCTGTAACTAGAAAAAAATCCAAATCATATTTTTCTGGTCTATGTATGTGGTGATTCTAATCTAGTTTTTATAGCCTTTTTTCAATTAAAGAATGATAATGAATTAAGCGAATCAAACAAATTCTCATAGGTTTTTTTAATTTGGTTCTTATAGTTCAAAACTGAATGCAAGTATAGTTTTAAAATCATGCCGAGTAGAGTAGCCTATTCATAAAATATTTTATTCAATCAGGTTAGCAAAATACACAAACGTCAACGCCTGGTCTAGTAGTGCAAACCTTATACTTAAATAGGACATTAAAGTAATTTACTGCATAATAAAATTCTAAACTTTGAGAAGGTTAACTAGAAGGAAAACCCTAACCATTGTTGAGAATTTTGTCACAATACTTACATGTATT
>JAOTRO020000013.1:586176-605241 GCA_028566515.2 Pyracantha coccinea | reverse complement strand
TTTCTTGCAAGAATCACTTTAAGTGCTTTGGGAACTAAAAAATATTCTCTAAAAGCGTTTTCAGTCATTTTAAAAATGCATTCAAGCAAACTCTTAGTCATTTCATGGTGGTTAACTCTAAGAAGCGGAATTTTTTTTTTGAATACATCGATATTTTTACACTAAAAAAATAAGAATTCGGCTAAACTACACAATAAGCAACCTCATTTTGTATCGAATTCATCACCTATCATTTTATAGGAAAAGGAAAACAAAAAACAAAAACAAATACAAATTCACACAAAAAGAGTAATTGACAGGGCAGTAAAAGCGGGGATCGAAATCTCTGCGTCTGTATTAAACTGCCCTCACAAAATCGTGAAAGGGGCCCACATCCACGCGGAGAATCACAGAGAGACGTACGTTTTCAGTTTCAGCGAAAGATCACAGAAAGGAAGAAACCAGCAACAACACACGTTGAATCAGTCAGTCAGCAGATCAGATGGTCCCCATCGCACTACTAGTCTACTCTGCACCTTCCCACTGCTGATCCACAATATTTAATAAATTAAATCAAAAGATGTACGGCTGCTATTGGAAACACCAGATAACCAGGTGGACCACACCACTCCCACCGGAATCTCCTGTCAACGCTGAGAAGGTCTCGTGGTGGTGGGCCATGGGGATGAGAGAAGGGAGTGGGATTCGATGTGGGCCGGCTGAATGTGAACAAAATCAAGGGCCGAACAACCCAATTGGTCCGGTCCGGGTATCCAACAATTTCTCGTCAAATCCCAAACAATCCAACCTTCATTTGCTTCCAAGTAATTAATTAATGAGCCCTCCAGTTTCGAAATTACCAATTTGACTCAGTTTCTTTCTTCTCTCTTTCATTCGACGGCACATCTATTGACCGATTTGAGTGTGCTGGCTAGAAATCTTAGGTCTTGTTGCCTGACCTAGCCCATGATATTTAATATCGATAAGCATATCGATTATCAGCATATTTGCTTATATTATGTGAAAAATATTTAAAATACAAAGGTGAATTACTTTAGTGGTTAAGACATTTTTCCTCCCTTAATTTAAATCAGCGTAGAAAACTCTATGTAAAGAAGAAGAAAAAAAAAGATTTCTTTATATTATTATATTTATTGACAGTATACTTATATTATCATACTGAGTAGTCTGAGAAATCCTAATATTATATGGGGTGCTCTTTTAGCTAATATTGTTGATTACGGGCATGTTGTATAACCTTTCGAACCTTAGAACACAAGAAAGGAGAAGGTTCAACTTGAAAAAAGAGGCAAAAAGGAGGAGAACGTAAACGAAGAACACATCATTTACTAAAACGTGCATGAGAATTGAGATGGACCATACTTATGCTTGGCTATTCCAACTACGGCTATGCGATAATGTGGACCTAAAGAAATTCCCACTCCAACAACTTCCACCTCCCCGCAATTTTCTTTTGACTTTTTGTGCGCTCACAATAAACAATATGCTTTCCCATTAGATAGTTCCAATGTGATCAATTTTATATCACATCCAAAGCTACAAAGCAAAAAAAACATCATTTTCTGTTCGTGAAAACATAGAATTTGATGTATTTTAGTCTGATTCGGTTTAATTTGATTTATTTTAGTCTGATTGGGCTTTATAAGATTACGTGTGGTAGCTTTTCTAATCAGGCGGCCAGCCGATTCCTTTAGTGTTCACAAAGTTTTCTGCTCCTATTTAACAGTTTTTAAATTTTCATTAACTTTGTTTCCAAAACCCAAATTTAAAAGTTTAATTAAAAGAATCACTTCTTGCTTGAAACAACACAGACACAATGTTTAATTAATGTGGTATTGCTTTCGATCCCTCCTGCCGATTTAAATTGAGCACTGCCAGATGGAAAACAATTTGCACAATTTATCTGGTATGAATAATCAAATCAATCTTCCAATGGCAGAATATGAAAGGCAAAATTAATTGAAAAAAAGAGGCAAAAAGCAACACCCTCTCCATCAAAGGAAAAGATGCCATGTCCTGTATTTTTCTGTTCAATTTGTTTTCTTTTTTGGTTATCTAAAGTACAAACTAAAATCTAAATCCAGAGACCCCAAAAGGAAAATAAATGAATAAGTAATAAATAAAAAATAAAAAATTGCATCGAAATTGGTTCTGTTCACATTACCAACATCATAACATCATGCTGCTAAAAGCATTTCTCGGTCACTTTCTCTCTCTTTTTTTCTATCTACATTTTCCTGGAAAAGCAGCCTAGAAAATCAAAGCCTCAATGCTGGCCTTCTTTGGCGTTCCACAAACCGGGCAGTAATCCAGAACGGCCTCACAATCTTTGCATGAACAGAGGTGCCTGCAGGGAAGAAACAGCACACACGACCTCCCAGAATTACATCTTCTGCAAGCCTTCATCTTTTCACCTCCTCCTCCATCACTCTCTCCTTCTTCTTCTTCTCTGTAATTGTCACAGCAGGACTCGGCATCCTCTCCACCATTCACGAGGCTAAACATGGCCCTCTCCTTGTACTGTTCTAGTGTGTTGTTTAATGTTATGACCATGGCTTCGTTTTCCTGTGCCACTCTTTGCCACGCCTGGTTTTCTGCCTCCAATTTTCTGAGAAAATCTTCGAGCTCCATTAGTCTTCTGTTTGCTTGTGTGATTTCTTCGTCTTTCTGCTTTAAAAGTACTTGTGTCTTGGAGTCTATTTTCTTCAGCAGCATTGCGAGTTGGTGCTTTCTCTGCTCTTGCAGCATCACCCTCAATCTCTCACTCTGTTTTTACCAAAAAAAATAAACATGGGAATTGAGTAAAAATCCATTCGAAAAAATAATCCAAAATCATGAAAACAAGTAATTTCAGGAAAAATGGATTAAACCAAGTCATAAAATCACAATTTTTACTGAAATTGGAATGAAACCAAAATTTTTGAAATCACAGTTTGTGATGAAAATTGGGTTCTAAAGTCTAACCTGTAATCTGATGTACTGATCAATCTCTTGCCTCTGCTCGGCAGCCTGAGCTTCAAATGTTTGAGAAAAGGAGGAGGCCATAATGTTGCTGCTGTTGTTTTCCAAAGTGGGGACAGGAATACTGTTTTCAAAGCAGAGATTTTGATCCATTATCTGCTGCTGGTTTTGTAGTTGTAGTTGTTGCTGTTGCTGCTGAAATTGTTGTTGAAGTTGGTGTTTCTGTTGAGCATTGAAACTAAACTGACTGAACCCACCAATTCCACCCCCACAATTTTCCACCATCCAATCCTGTGAGCCAAACAATGGAAACCCAAGATTTTTCGAATACATCTGAGCCTCAATGGCCATATCTCAATCAACCAAACCAACCAACCCAAAAGATCAAAACTTGAAACCAACTAACCCAAAAGATCAGGTTTTGAAACAAACCCTTTTCTACAAACCTCTCAGTCTTTCTCCTCAACCTGTTCTTGCACCCAAAAACTAGTTTTTGTTTTTCACTGGGGCCTATGATCACAAGGGCGGTGGGCAAGAAGTGGGGAGCATATATATATGGAGAGCCCAAACCTAAAATAGTAAATAAGTGAATGGGGAGTATAGAAAAATGGGATTGAATTGAATTAAAGTAACAGAAAACTTGGAAAAGGAGGAGGAGATAGGATGCCTAGTTTGCTGTGTCTTTTCAAAGTCTATGTTTTTTATATTTATATGGTGGAGAGAGGAGAGACATGTATGGGACGCGGTAAGCAACAACGTACACATGCAGATTTTGTGACTTAACTATCGGGTCAGAGAGGCGTTTGCTTTTTAATAGAGAGAGAGAGAGAGAGAGAGAGAGAGAGAGAGAGAAATTAAACTAAATTGAATTAAATTAAAAAAATAAAATAGGAATTGAATTCCAAGTGGGTGAGAGGGAGAAAATTATTGGAGATTTGTCAGTTTGATCATCTGGAAAGGCTGAGGAGACTAGCCAGAATAGGATCCTTTTATTTCTCTTCTTTTTTAAGATATTGGAAATGTCAAATAAATAAATTAATATCCTTTTCTTTTTCTTGTTTTGTGAAGATAAATATGCATCTTTATTGGGCTCCTAAACCTTACGAGGAACATTACAACTAAGAGTGTAGGTGTCATCTTGCTAATTTGTCAAGTATTCTAACTCAAGTATTTGATAAAACATAATTAGGGTTTTTAGGAAATTTGCATTAATCACTTAATGGCAATACTTATCTTCTTGTTTAAGGTGTTAATCGAGATTAAATGTAGGAGAACCTTTTGCAACTGTGCATGGTAAGACAAATCCAAGCGGATTATACCATGCAAAAAATGTTGGTTAATTTTTTTTTTTGGGTCAATTGTTTGAGTTTATGATATTAGGATATCTTCAAATGTTTATCACTGTTTATACGGTTTGTATTCATATGGAATTGGTTTGTTATTGATTTCATATTTTGGCCTCAATTGATGAATACATATCTCTTTTGGACGAAAATTGAACTTAGGTTAAACACATTATATAATGCGTTCGAAATACTTTCGAATCTAAATTCAATTTGGAAAATCGAGTTAGTCCTCTAACCTATTCAAACCGTCCAAGTTGCACCCCTAAACAAGGTTATTATTATGTTGCAGTTTTTATTCCAATCCTCACAATTCCATGCACATGTCAAACGTTCTAATTGTAGGAGTAGGAGATGTATCAAACTGATTTTTTTTTTTGGAGAACAGATGTATCAAACTGATTTTGCATGGGTTTTGTAGTAAAAACGGCAGGTAATTGGGACGTATTGTTTGCTTAATGCTGCTAAGAAAAGTACACAACTACCAATTACCTTAGGAGTCAAGGAAAAAAATTAATTGTCCACGACTACCTATTGAGAGGTAATATATTAATGGGTCTCTAATATATAAACCCTAATTAACAAGTTTCTACTGAGATAGGAAGATAATCGATACGAATATTATGTGCACACCAACTCGATTAGAGATAAATTCTTGCGTTAGTTAACTTAAACACATGCCTTAATCCAATACTATCCAGGAATGAAAACAAGATTATTACTGGACGAGCACATACGATTAATGAATAGTTTCAGCTAATATCCATTATAATTTTTCACACACGATAAAGAGGTTCATTGAATCATTAAGACTTGAAAGGGTAATCGTCTTAATAATTTGAATTAGAGTAGTTAAGAGGCACATATCTTTCTTGCTATACATACTTCTTATATCTCACTCCTCATGTTAAACACCGCAACTAAAATAAATAAATATTTCACCTTATGTGCAAAAAATATGCTTAACACTCAAATATTGTCACAATTCTTCATATAGAATGAGACTCGTAAAATTATAATGGGTGTATAACACCGATTTCTTTTAGTACTATTTTATTAATTCTGAATGGGATCTACCATCGAAGGAATTCATAATCTTTCCACCAACCGGAAGTGACGAGAGAGAAAAAAAAGGGAAACTTGTTCAACTCAAATTAATATCTGTAACCCTAAACACTGTTAACTGCCATATCAATCTTTTCTGCTACTATTTTTTTTTTTCTCAATCCTCATCTCTCTTGAATTTTGGGCTGATGCCTAGGAAATGATATTTTCTTTCACCTTTTGTTACATTACCATGTCACTTGTCAGCAAGATCGAAAGGTTCAGAAGAACCAACGAAAATTCATGGAAATTAAAAACCCGAATTTATATTTATTTTTCTTGTTTTCTTCCTGCAGAAATTACAGTGGACCCATGTGCTCATCACCCTCCAGGACCCATGAAGCATATGATCCTTTGTAATATGCGGGTGATTCTTCTGAAATCAATAGGTGCAATCCATGTGAACCCATCTCACACTTCATTGACTAGGCATTTATATATTTATTTATTATCTTTATGTATATTATTGATGATCGGAGTGAATCTCTGAGTCATTCTGTGATAAAAAAAGTTGTGCAAAAATCCAAAAGCAGATTTCTCTCCTAGTGATGTGTAGTGTTGGATGCAAAAGTCGTTTCTGCAACTTCCCAACCGCTTCTATTTGTTTTATAGCTTTCAGCAATGTGATATGGACGCAGTGCATCTGCATGTCCTATGCCCCCTCTCTCTCTTCCCCAAATTAGGGGGCAACCCCCACCTAAGTCTTCAGAAGTTGACAAACTTTGAAGCCATTTTCTTGTGAAATAAATTCCCAAATCCCATTTAATCTTATGATAATTTTGAAAATGTACACTATATATGTGATTTTACAAGCATTATAACTCGAGTGAATTTAATTACATCAACATGCATGTATGTTACAAGATGTTTAAGAAAAACTTATGTACGGATGGTTATGTTGAGAAAATTTCCAGTATGACCTTTACACCCTCATATTGTGTTATAGTACAATTTGATTTTAACTGACTTATGTTATAACATGTGATTTAGTAACACTATATCGTGACATGATTGTTACATACTAAACGTTGAGAAACATGCACAAATAGAACTTGTAACAAATATTTAATTGAAAATAGAACTAGTAGGACACTGAGTAGACAATAACTCATGTATAAAATACACTTTAGGGCCCTCTAAATATTTGTGCTCATGTCGTTCTAGTAATATTTTGATTAGAAGTTTGTAACTGATTTTATTTGTGAATGACCTAACAATCTTGATAAAAATGATATGTATTTAAAAATAAAAATTAGTAATTGATTCTAACCTAAATGTTATGTCACTCCACACAAAGTAACAACAATGGGGAGAGTTTGAAGATACGAAATGAAGGCAAGAGGTGCCGGTGGATGAGGTGCGGCGTCCAGTTCAGATGGAGGCACCTAATCCTAGCTGCTAGGCGAGACAATCAAGGTGAACTGTGATGGAGCATGGCAAACGATGACTGCGAGCGGAGGTTTTGGATGAGTGGCTAGGGATTTTGTGGGGATCTTTCAAAGGGACTGGTGGCTTTGGTAACTTTCACTGCGAGTCAAGTCTAATGGCAGAGGCTGAAGCGGTAAGGGCAGCTCTTTTGGTTTGCTTAGAGAAAGGTTTTTTAGAAGTTCATGTGGAGTCAGATTCTACATATGTTGTGGGCATGATCAATGGTGCTTCGCTTGAATGTCTCTTTTTTGTCATTCAAAGTTGGCAAAAGCAATTGAAGTTAATAGAAATTCTTTTTACTTCACGTGTTTGTAACAAGGCAGCACATCTAGGAGTTTCTTTTGTTTCAAGGGAGGGTGGCCTTCATAAATGAGAATCTGTTAAGGTACAATGGTTGTTTAATACTTTGACCTCTGATGTAAATGTTTCTTAATCAAATCTAATGAAATTTCTGTCGTTGAAACAAATACATTGAATAATTATTTTAACTCAATCATATCAAAGTCTTCTCACAACAAATACATCGAATAATTATTCACAAAAATGGGTGCTTCGATTTATGGTTGGGAAGGCTCCCACCTCATGGAAGAGTCTGTCTCTGCATGCCTCAATTTATGACTTTCAATGGGTATGCAGACCCACTGAGGCCTGTGGTGGTCTGTGGACCGCGTGAACATCATTTGATGGGCATACTACCATTGATATGTGGGTCCAAAGCTAATGGTTTTTGTCAAGATTCACCTGAGTAGGTAAAAGGTCATCATATAATTCACAAACCATTGTATCATCTTTATTTGTCCATTTTTGTGCGGCAGCCATGTTTTTTGTACCATTAGAAAAAAAAGACCTAATAGCTTTCAACTTTCCCAAGCCATTTTTTCTATGGATACACGCGTACGTAGAATTATTAATCAATATTAAGACAATGGAGATCATGTGATCGATGTTTATAGACTTGACTTGGAAATATTATAATGGTGAGAGTGGAACCAACGAACACCTAGTTCCTAGTGAGATGATCAACTGTGTTAAGGACATTGAATATTACATGATGCATTTGTTAATGGCATTTTCCATATAATTATACAAAGTAATTAGGAGCCATCCCAGTCCTTTCAAAAGTGATGCTATGAATGACGGGAGCTGCAATCTTCTAACCATCATATTTAGTATAGGTAAAATGTGGGCATGCTGGTGAATTCAGGATTTAAATATTGAGGGTCTCATTGTTAAAGGTTCAAATTTGTTAGATGGAAACAAGTGAGGCATACAACAAGAATTTCAATTTGTTCAGTAAGGCATTTTGTTGAACAATTATTGGGCTTCTCATCATCAGTTAAGCCATGCGTACATGTCAACATATATCGACGTATGTCGAAACAATCTGTTGAGTGCTATCGAGAGAATCTGTTCAGTGTTGTCGACGCAACTTGCTGGGTGTTGTAGAGATATGTCTAGAAGGCATTACATCAAACACTTACTGAGCACAAAAAGGTTCGAAGGGTCATTGAAAAACCTAGACATATGTACTTCCCAGCCTACGTGGTATCTAGATCACCTTGGCCCCTATGTGGATCAACCCTTGCATGCTGAGAAATTAAACTGTACATAAAACAAATTCGTAAATTCCAAACACAATCTTTACAAGTGTAACGAATTTACTTAATTACATGTGTGATATGGAAGTAATTTTTTCATTTAGCGTTCTTTAACGACTTTATATCTTACGAGAAAATAACTTTTATGAATCAACCTTTTACATATGCGCGAATGATTATGGACTGTATCAACTATCAAAAATTAGTAACTTGTAACTCGTCTTAGCATTTTCATTGAAAAAAAAGGCTTTATTTTAAAAATGAATCACACATTAACGGTGTGGATGCAAATTTCTTCCTCCTTGATCTTGAACAAAATTGCACCTACAAAAACAAATAACACCTTAGGTCAAGGTTAAGAGCCTCACGCGCCCACGATGAATTGGGAGGGAGAGCTTTGGCCGAAGAACCTCTGATACCAAAGTTAAAATTTTGAAGGAAAAGTGTTTGGAGAATTTAAAGAATTTAGCAAGAGAATTGGAGTTCAGTTTTGGAGAGAATGAGAGGATTTATATAGGGGAGTTGCCGGCCACCTTGGGAAGAGATGGACCGGCCACTTGGATGGTTTTGTGGGCTAGGTTCATGATTTGTGTTTAATTGGCTAATTAATATAATAAAAAGGAATGATTTAGAGGTTATCTTGTGGAGAAGATATGGTGAGGGATGGATGAAATAGGATATAAATAAACACCTATTTAGGCACTTTTGACTTGATTGGAGGATGATTGTCCACTGCTCGCCCGTAGGAATCCCGGTGTGCCTCGAGGGTAATTTCATCATTTTAACCCAAAAATCTACGTGTTGTCTCTTGATTATTTTTGGCTCCACAAATAAAAAAAGAGACATTGCATAAACTTACAAGTAAATTGGTTTACTTCGTATTTTATTTTTGGCTCCACTATCATATTTATCAACTCTTGCTCCCCTCATAAAGGAGAAAGAGTTGATAAATATGATAGTGTCATGTTTGATTTCTCATATTCTTTACCTTGGAGTCCGACACACACGCAACTCATGTGAAGTTTCTTCATAAACAACTATATACTCCCTCCCTCCCAATCAATCCCATGCTTTCTCTCTCGTACTTCATCGACTTGTAACTTTTGGGGTGCTGCTCTCTCTCGTGCATCTTCGAGAATTTGACTGCATGGTTTTGTTTTCATGTGGTATCTGTCATTAGTCAGTGTGCATGCATGCATCCAAGCATGATTATCTACTTTTCTTTCTTCTTTGCTTTTATTGATTAATTTTAGAGCAAATCAACACGTCTGGTGCTCTGCTTTTTCTATCTTTGACGTGTAATGTTTTCTTCTTGTTTTTCAATCAAATTAAGCTCGATTCCAAAGCCCAAACAGAATTTGCGCCAACAATTGGTTTGAACTTTTGACCTTAAAGAACAAGAAGTCTCTAGCTTCTTTATCCCCCTCTTACAAAACTAAAGAATATGTATTTTCTTCGTTTTGGTGCTATGGTATCGAACAATCAATCTAAATTGCTTCTTTGCCGACGTCCTTGTTCATGAGAATTACTGTTGAATAGTTAGAATGACCGATAAGATAACTATTATATGGTGAATTGTCACACTATTGTGCACTTACATTTTCATAAAGAAAATCATTTTAACACAACCTTTCTGACCTCATATGTACACGCCTCTTTTAGTTACGTAGCCATTAAATTGAACAATACAAGTAAAATTAATGATCGAAATTAATAGGAGTGGCGCAAAGTTAAAAAAAAAAGGTGCTGAGAGTGAAAATCTTTGAACATTTTGTATTAAACTTTTTCTAACAATAGAACATTCGTTTACAACACTATGCTAATATAAACACTCTTTTAATTTTCTTTAATATGATATTCTACTAGAATCTAATCTAATCTACAAATAGAGATTTTAGAGCTTGAGAGCATAAAATGTAATATGTCCACTATAGTCAATGTAACTATGCTCATGTATGCAAAAACTCATGTGCTCTATATACGTTAAAACATGAGAGGTGATTTTCACACACTCTTTTAGCTTCTCTCATACATTTTTTTTTTAAATTTCTAGTCATTAAATTGAATAAACCAAATGAAAGATAAAAACAGATATGTGAGAAGTTAAAGGAGGTTGTGTTTATCATTTATCTCAAAAATTCATAAAACTTTTTTTTTATTTTTTATTTTTTTATATCATGTTTGTTTTGTCCAAATGAATAATATATATAGGGTTGATCAAATCATATGAATCATATATCTCTTGTTATATGTCGAAATGCTTTTGGACCTTTTCATGTTACTTCTTCTCCTGTCCATATTGATCGACCTATACATTTTTGGCTTCAGGTGTGATCCATTTAACGTCTTAAGTACGTTGTAATTGTTGTACCACCCAAGTCTCTTCATCTTATCACTAACCAATGTCGCTTTCGCAATCAACCCTATTTCATCAATTAATCTTGTCTTTTTGTTTTTATCTAATCACTCGTATTATCCATCTACACATTCTCCTCTGTACTAATTTGACTTTTTTTTTAATTTTGAATGCCGGCACTTTGGCTCATAGAACGTTGTTGGTCGGCTAACAATTTCGTAGAAATTATCATCTGTTCTTGTTTAGCGGGAAGCAAATCCTAATCCATTTTTCTACACTCTGGCTTAACATTTAGGCTAATCCATCAAGAAATTTATTTAATTGATTATTTTATTCTAAAGGATAAGACTAGGTTTTCTTATTATCTTTGTAATATTGTTCTATTCTACTTATTACCTTCAACCTAATTTCTTCCAAGCTCATTTCACATTACAAATGAGATTTCTTTTCCACACCGGCCCTTGTTTATTTTTTCGTTTGAATTGAATAGATAAAAAAAAAAGGAACCGACTTGTATTTAATATAATTATTATCTAACTATCTAATATAATTATTATCTAACTATCAAAAAATTTTTTTTTGAGCCATGTAACCATCAAATATAATTCATATGAATATATATAGTATAATCACCATCTAACTGTCAAGAAACACAAATAAAAAAATACACAAAAATAAAAGAGACATATAAAAAATCATTTCTTGTACATTATATAAAATCAAGGTTTTAGAAAACGTTAAGACGTTAGTCAGGTGGCAGGCTGGGGCCTAATGCCTAGGCGACTAGGTGGTGCTTAGGTGAACTAGACGGATTTAAGTAAATTTATTATATATCGTAGAAATAAGTGTGTGCTTATACTTAAAAAACACATAATTTCATTGGGATACATAAACTGCAAAATAGAATCACACATAGATTATAAAGCATTTGAACAAAATGAAAACATGGGGAACAAGTATATAATGTTTATTCATCTAAGTATTTAACAAGTCTCTTGAACAATTTATTGATACAAATAAAATGCGAAATGAAAGTTATCAGTTATCTATTTTCTGTTTAAGTGAGAGTCGCGACCTAGGCAGGGGCCTAGGCCGTATAGGCAAGCACCTAAGCAGGTCTAGGTGCCCTTTAGCGCCTAAGCAGGTCTAGGCGTCATTTCTTAATTTTTAAACGTCTCAAAATTAATCGGGACGATAACTAGTCGCCTAACGCCTAGGCTGGGCCTAGCGGCTCGAGGTGGAAATTTTTGAAACCGTAGGTAAAATCGTTTGGACCTCCGCATTGTCAATTGCAAGTCATGAGTCGGGTCAAATTCTACTTTTTGGAGCCCAAAATTCAAGCCTTCCTGGGCCAAAATGAGATGTAACAAACTGGTTGGTAGTAGTAGGCTAGGTATCTCCATCATTTATTATTAGCAAAATTCAAGCCTTCGTTCACTTTCATTGCAGAACATATAGGAATAGGATGCAGATGAAATTAAATATATAGTACTAGCACCGCAGGATATGGTGGATACCAAATTTAATTACGTTTACAAATCCTCATGGTTTTCTGTTTTAAGAAACTTCTTTAGCCACTTCGCTGAGTCTTTAGGATGTCTTTTCAATCCGTCTTTGAAGTCGATATAGTTGATGCCGAACCTAACAGTGTATCCAGTATTCCATTCCATGTTGTCGAACAATGACCATATGAAGTATCCCATCACGTTCACACCGTCCCTGCTCAAAAACCGAACCAGATACAACCGGATTAGTGAAATTATGGATCAAATGAGTGAGAAGAAGTCCTGCTTTCCTTAGGCCATGCACTTGGCTAGCTACTTACTCGATCGCTTTATGAATATAATAGATATGGCGATCAAGATAGTCTATTCTTTTCTTATCAGCAAGGGATTCCTCAATAGGTATGTTGGGATCATTGGGGTCGTCATATCCTACAACATGAAAGATATTGGGTTATATAATATGTTTAACAAATGAGATGGCCTAAAAATATAGAAATGTGAACTTATGTTGATATTTGATGCTGTAATTACCATTTTCTGTGATGTAAATAAGTGGATTCTGATACTTTCGCTTTGTGTAAACCAATAAATCTCGAATTCCTCTCGGGTAAACATGGAGCCAGTCAGAAGCTCCCTGCCAAACCATTTAAAACATGTTACGAGAAGGTTAGTCTAATGATATATCTCTTTCAAATGTTGGAACAGTTACGAAGTTCGATTTACCCATCTCCATTTATCCAATAGAAAGGAAAACACAACGTACCAGTGGACCGATAGGAACGCCATTATACTCGACTGCCACAACATCATGTTCCAAAACCTTGTAAGTACATATAGAGCAAATTAAGAAGAAACCTTGTTAGTTATTTCTGCTCACCTGATTGATTAACGAGAGAGTCTGTCTTGTAGTTTGGTTTTGTATCATTTTGATGAGGAACATTAGCTGCATAAGTTCCTGAGTAGTAATTCAGTCCAATAAAATCATAAGAACCTTTTAGCATAGCGGATTGCTCTTTAGTGAACTTCGGCAATCGATTTCCAACAAGAGCTTGCATGCTGTGTGGATAGTGACCCTTCACCAACGGATCCATAAACCTAAATATCAAATCGAACATTTCAAATATTACTTTTAACTTAAACACATATATGAGACTAGTTTAATCAAATTAGTAATGATTCCTTAATCTGCAATATCCATCTAATATCCTCCCTGTAATACACACACACACACACACACACACACACACACACACACACATACCATCCATATGAAAAATCCAAAGCTCTTATAGCTGCATCTTTGTCGTTCCGTTCTTCAGTCACCGGAACATACCAATCTGAGTTCAAAGTTATCCCTATCACTCCCCTTTGAGATTTCTGTGCATTATGCATGCATTTTCAACATTTGATTATTATTTGGATATAACCACACAAAAATTAAACTTAAGTATAATTAGTGGTGGTAACTCAAAAATTGTAAGTGCAAGACCTGATATTTTTCTCTATATAACTTTACGGCTGCTGCATGAGCTAGAAGTTGGTGGTGTGTCACCAAATATGGCTCAGTCCCAGAATCTCCACCGAGGCAATTTAATTTTAACCAGTCAGAACATCGGCCTGGTGCATACTTCCCGGTTGTGTAACCATTCTTGCTTACGCTTAATGGTTCGTTCAACGTGATCCAATGCTTAACTTTGTCACCAAATTCTCTGAAGCAAAGCTCAGCGTAGTCCTGAAAATCATCCCTATAGTATATTATACAAGAAAATCAGAAAAATTGAAATCAGAACATAGAACTTAATCCTACACACTGGAAAATTCATATACCATTTTCACTTACACAACTTTAGGACTTAAGAAACCACCGTAGTCATCCTCCAAGCCTTGAGGAAAATCCCAATGAAAGATTGTGACAAAGGGCTTTAGACCTGCAGTTTTTAACAATTAATAATACATAGCAAAACTAAATACATACACTAATTAGTTTAAACCTTTTTTCATAGGAGATGCATTGCTTTACCATTGGCTAGAAGCTCGTTGATGAGGTTCTTGTAATATTTGATTCCTTCGTAGTTCACACCCCCACTTAGCTTTCCATCTGATCGAATACAAATTGATTGTTCATAGAAAGAGTTAGACAACAATTACAATAATAAAAGTATGTATTCTCTTAATTTCCGGATTGTAAAAAATATTTATATTAATGGTCTAATTACCTGGCAACAATCTAGACCATGAGATCGAGAATCTGTAAGCATCAACGCCAATGTCTTTCATAATCTGAACATCTTCCTGTAACAAAAAAATTAATCAATTAATTAGAATATCCAATCAGATATATGGCATAATATTTAGAAGAAAGCATATATGTTCTTGTACCTTATAGCGATGATATTCATCAACGGCCACATCTCCAGTGCTACGGTCAGTTATCCGTTCTGATTTTTTTTCATAAAAACATGCAAAAAAATGTCCCTTTTCAGTTTTATTTTTAATTAAGTGATGATTTTGTTACAAATTGATCAGACATGAATTAATAGAACAGAAGAGAGACCTGGATGGTTGTGCATGTATGTATCCCATATACTTGGTCCTCTACCACCTTCATTTGCAGCACCTTCATACTTACATTCACACGCATAAACATAAATTAGTTAAGGTTAATCATATCTAATGAGAATCTTCAAAGATAAAAAGTATAATTACAGGTATACCTGGTAAGCCGATGAAGCTGTCCCGAACACGAAACCCTTGGGAAAACTGCTCCGGTTGAGCGAGGCAGATGATTCATCAGTGTTCTTTGCCTCGACGGATTTTCCACTGCTTGTCAATGCACAACCAAGAACAAGTAAGAGGCCTAAAAGGAGGGTGCACTTTGCCATAACGTTTAAAATTAATTAATTTTTTTTTCTAGAGTCCGAATTGGCCTTTAATTATATTATATATACAGTGGAACTGGAAAAAGCATGACTCTTATCCATGTCATTAAAGCTGTAGGAGAAGAAGGAAAGTGAGGTCTCTGGCCCTTGGATTGCAATTTAAAACGGTCAATTATGCGTAAAAACTGTTTTAAGTTGTGAAATTGATTTGTGACCATGTTCAATGGCCGCGGGTTTGTTGTTTCGAATTATGTGTCTTTATGTATTTTTTCTAAACAGATAAAATTCAAAGAATTAAAGAGAGAAAATAACTAAAATTATCTAATTATAAGTCATTGGGTTAATCGTGGCGAGAGTGATGAATAAGAGTAGGATAGAAATTTAGGATCTGAAACCCTCATTTGCATAATATATAAGCTTATAGGATCTTTAACAATACTCATACTTTTTACTAAATACTAGATATCTTAATCACATATATGTGTTAGATCAATTGGTCAAAATAGTGCATTTGTCTCACACGAAAATGGTTCACTTTTCTTATATATTACAGAGTGAATTAAATATATTACACTTAATAAAAAATAAAAATAAATAAAAAATAAAAAAACTGCTAGCTACTCTGATTATTCTTTCAAATTTCTGTTTTAACTTTTTGATTAACGTCTAGTCATGAGTTTCTCCATTTTGTGGTTAGCTGGTGAAACTTGAGGTTGTTCCGACACTTTGAGCTAGCGACAAATTAGATAGCGAGGGATGCATGAAGGACCAGATCAGTGGGCAGCTGCCGATATTGGAGTAGAGCAGAGGTCCCTTCCGCATGAAGCAAAAGCAAATGCAGGCGCCACTCGTGTTTTGAACTGTTGCCAGAAAATGGCATCCAGCTAACGTTTAATTTGTTGGTTTTGATGCACCTCAATTCTGTGCCTTTGAGGCTTTATATTGGACGGACATTCGAATTCGAGACATTTTCAATTTTTGAAACATTATTAAAAAGTAGTTAATTTGTTTAAATGTTGTTTATCATATACTTTCACTTAGAATATTTCGTGAATGCTTCAATATTTTTTTTTATTACGAGGAAATATATATGATTGTATAATCTTGATCATTGTCACGAATTTCATTCACTCTTCTACAAGACATATTTTTTAATTTTGACATGTATCCAGCATGTATAAAACGTTCGTGAAGATTATAATTATAGATTATTTGTAAAGTTTTCACAGAGACGAGCTAAGAGCCCCACTTCCAACAAGGGATTCTTTTCTTTTTCTGTTTTCAAAAAATAGGGATTAGTTGTGAGGCTCAGATCACATCGAACTACAACAATCAGAACTGACTATTTTGTAAGTCTCGAATCATAGATCATTTATACAAAAATTCAATTCAATCCGAAACCATATCTCTATTTAATTGTTTACAATGAAATTTCAATGTTTCTTATAACATAGTGTTCATCAATTTCTTAACTCAATTAGATGCCTTAATATTTTCGATTTAGCTAATATTTTGCAAAGATGAAATATAAAGTACAACTTGAAAAATAGATCGTTTAAATCGTTAAAGTTCGATCCACAACTAATACCTTTTTTCTTTTCTTTTCTTTTTTTTTAAAAATGAAAATCCCCTTAAAGAGTCCGTTGTAATTAATGTATTGGTTTAATCAAAGATAAAAGGACAAAAGATGAAACGAAACTATCATGTGAGGTGAGGCTGGTGAGCCTTAAAAATTGCATGAATAGTCTAAAAGTCAATGTCACCATAACAAGAAACGGAAAGGCAAGACAAGATCATTGCTTGTTTAAACTTTAAATTAATTAAGTGCTTACTAGTCGGTGTCGGTGGGTTTTCTTAAATCCAATTAAGTATTTACATGCCCTAGAAATCTAGAGGTCCAGGCATCTCCATCGATTCATCAATAAATATAGAAGCCATGCATGTTATGCTATAACATAGGCTTGCCAATCTCAAAGACAAATAAAGTTAGAGATCTAGGATGGAAATGAATCTTCGATGCAACGTATACATTCTTTATTTCTGAGAAAGATAGATTCAAACTTGAAACATTTTTTGGGCACTGTAAAAAAAAATATTGAAAAACGATGACGTCATTGGTAAGCATGGGCATTATAGAGGGAACGAGGGTGGTGAGGTATTAGAAAAACGTCTATGAAGGTCCTTCGAGGACCCTCCAAATGTTATGGCACATAAGACCATTCTATTTCTAGGGCTATATGTTCTACATTCTACGCAGTGTTATTTGTATTGTTAAACGTCATATATGTGCTTATAGTCAAAACAATTTCATTCAAGGATGGTGAATGAGTTGCAGGCTTGCAATAGACTCCTCATTAGAAAGAAGACCCATATAAAACCCTCTCGATTTCTTTGAACATCGTTGCTCTCGCTTTGTCATGCTAATTTTTAATAAACTAGTACAGATTTTTCTGAGGGAATGGATGGAAAAAAAAACTATTAATGGACTCATAAATTGAGGGAACACATGTTTTTTCTTTTTTTTTTATTTATTTTTATTTTATATAAACTACCTTGCTAAAAAGACACTTACGGTTTAGACTTGTAACTTGTAATATATTCAAGTGAATTGTAGTAAGATCTAGCTAGTTAGTTTGGATACATGCATGTCCTCTTGTGCGAAGGCACATGCAGACTGCAGAGCCTAATGATTATTTTCATCAGCTGGAAGATTATAGTATGAAAACCCTTAATTAATTAAGTTAATTATATGATAATCTGACAGAATGCGACTTCCGCATATTTTAAGCCCACAGACAAATAAATCCAGACTTTAAAAACTAAGATTGGCATCCGATGATGAATTAGGTAATACTGGCACTGGCTAGATTCTTGGTAACGTACAGCTGAGCTTTCACATTTAATCCGACAAAATAGTGTTTGGCTTTCAAATCTGTGAGACGACGACGACGTTTTTTCGTGTATGCGCGAGGAAGTAATCAAATGCCAACGTAATACTGAGAACAAGGGACAGTCTCCAAACCATGGTATGAAAACCCTTAATTAATTAAGTTAATTATTGATTTGGTTTTTTTGTCAAATAATATATTTTGTTAGATTAATGTTAGATTAGCCACTTATGAGATTCGAACTCACGCCGTCATGTAAAGGCACAACACATTTTCACCACTGTAGTAAATAGTCATTTGCTACTTTATTGAATGGTTAAAATAGGGAGAAACTTGCATGCAATATACACTTCTCTGTTTTATCCTTTTACTCGCATAATTAAGTATACGAGAAAGAATGATAAAGATAGTATACAACACGTTCACGTGTTAAACGAGAGAATATACAACTCGTTAGCGGAGCATTTGGTCATTAGATTGAGTGGGTGATGTAAACAAGGCCTCCTTGTGCGCTTGATATATATACCTTCACAGAACAAAATTCAGCGATTAGAGTATTTTGGTCGTTAAAATAAGTGGGTGATGTGAACAAGACCTCCTTGTGCGCTTGATATATACCTTCACATAACAGAAGCTAGCGATTAGAGTATTTGGTCATTGAAATGAGTGGGTGGTGTGAACAATGCCTCCTTGTGCGGTTGATATATACACCTTCACATAACAAAAGCTACCGATTAGAGTATTTAGTCGTTGAAATGAGTGCGTGGTGCGAATGCCTCCTTGTGCACTTGATATATACCTTAACAGAACAACTGCTAACGATTAGAGTATTTGATCGTTAAAATGAGTGCAGGATGTGAACAAGGCCTCCTTGTTTGCTTGATATATACTTTCAGAAGACAAAAGCTAGCAATTAGAATACTATATGTTGATGCACAGAATCTGAGACGACTCTGGGTACAACAGAAAGTATTGTATTTGTGGCCTTCGCTAGATTGCTCAG
>JAOTRO020000013.1:525693-541259 GCA_028566515.2 Pyracantha coccinea | reverse complement strand
TTTTCGATTTCTTATGTAAGGAAAAATAACACTTAACTTAATTAAGACAGATTAATGAGATTTTATTTATTCCGATTCTACAACAACAAAAATTTAGAGCGTGACAAACAACTGCTGCCGTGGCGCGAGTAAAAAATACCCCGGAAAATAAGGTTATACACCGTTTTGAATTCGTATATCGTACAATTCTATTGCTAATTAACTATTGTCTATTACTATTTAAAGTTACAGCCCATCTACCGTTATTATATACAGATGATACACTTTTTTTGTTACTTCTGCATGTATTTTTTCTTACACATGCATACCAACTCCCACACGTGCGTCAGAACTCAGTCAATTGATAATCCGGCGACGCCGGCATCGACGGCGGAGACCGTAACTTTTGAAAATACTCCCTCACGCTGACTCCCCCTCCAGCCGTGGCTTTCTCCGTTAAATCACCATCCTCCCACGACGGAATGCACGGTGGCCGAAAAACCTCCGTCAGCAGGTCCCACCGGACCCCGCGAAAGAACTCGTGCTCCTTGATCTCGCACGCGCCCCGGTGGTACCCCAGCCGCTTTGTGGGGTCCTTGTTTAACAGCCGCTCGATCAAGTCCGTTAGAGCCGTCCGCTTCCCGATAAACTCCGGTGTCTTCGTCAGGATGTTCCGAAACGTCTCCTTCCGGTTCTTCCCCTTGAACGGCGTCGTACCGTACAGCGCCTCGTAAGTTAGAATTCCTAAGGCCCACCAGTCCACGGCGAACTCGTGGCCCTCCCCGCGCACCACCTCGGGGGACACGTACTCCTCCGTCCCGACAAACGAGTTCGCTCGCTCGCCGTCCGAGAAACTCGGCTTCCGTCGACTCACCGGGCTGACTCGGGCCGACTTGGCCTTCTTCAGCCCCTTCCCACCGCCGCTGTTCTTGTGATTGTCGTTTATAATCGTGATCCAACGCGTCAGGTTCCGCCGGTGTTTGCGGCGGACCTCCGGGGGTTCGATTTCCCGAACGGCGTCGTTTGGTTTGATGGTCCGGTGCTTGAGGCTTATCGAGAGGTCGAAGTCCGTGAGTGTCACGTGACCGGACTGTTGGATGAGTACATTTTCAGGCTTTAAATCTCGGTAGGCGATCCCCATGCTATGGAGGTGGTCGAGCGCGCAGACGATCTCCGCCAAGTAAAATCGGATCACGGCGGGGGAGAAAACGTGGTCGTTTTGGCGGTATCGGAGTACGTTGAGGTCGCCGCCGGGGCAGTAAGGGACAGCCCATCCCATGAACTCGTCGGACTCGAACGACCCCATGATGGAGGGTAGAAACGGGTGCGGGTTCGGGCTGGATAGTCTGGTCAGGACCTGGATTTCCCAACGGGCACGGCGCTCGGCGTCTAGCTTGGAGCGGAGGGCGGACTTGTCGACGACTTTGAGAGCGAACGGGCGGCGGGCGGAGGGGTCGGATGACGGGTCGTGGACCAAGAAAACGGTGCCCATTGCACCCTTGCCTAAGACTTTAAGGGCCCTGAGGTTTTCGAGGTCGAGCTCCGGCGAGGTTTCGGATGGTGAGGGCGAGTCGTCCATGGCTGGTTCTAGAGAGAGTGAGGGAGAGGGAAGAGACAGCGGAAAGAGAGAGATGGTTTTGAACGTTGGTTTTTGGCTTATATAAGGAGGAAAGGGAAGGGATGGTGCGTACTTCGTTTCTTTTGGTTTTGGTTTCTTTTTCTTTTTTTGTTTCGGGGTTTTCGCGTATTTTTGGGTAGTGATTGATTGATGTAGCTGTGTGTGTGTTTTTAATTTTTAACTCTTTTTTGAGTTTTTCCCAATCCAGAGGTTAAAATAGCATGCATTGACGGATGTAGTTAAGCTAGTGAGAACGAAGAGTGAGATGTCCATACACTTAAAATCAAATTTATTCCTCTTAATTTAGACTAAAGGTATCTACTTTTACAATCTAAGTTTCAAGTTCGATTCTTCATCTGCAAACTTCTGTAAATAAAAAAATCACTCGTATTAAAAAAAAGGCCTATAAATAACATGTGTAGTGGGTTTACACGTAGTTATACAACTCTTTTTTTTTTTTTGTGTTTTTCCTAGTCTAGAGATTAAAATAGCATGAGAAGTGTAGTCAATTGCTGGTTAGAGCAAAGAGTGAGATGTCCATACACTCAAAATCAAATTTTCTCCTCTTAATTTAGACTAAAAATATTTACTTTACAATTAAAGTCTCAAGTTCGATTCCTCATTTCCAAACTTCTGTATAAATAAAAAAATCACTCGAATTAAGAAGAAAAAAAAACCTATAAATAACGTGCATAGTGGGTTTGCACGTACTTATACACTTATACGTAAGACTTTTAAAGAAATTTCCATTCATGTTTACTGAGTAAAAGATTCTATATTTGTCTTACAAAATCAGCTGTATAGTATTGTGCTTATCTTTCAATTTGACCATATCTGCGGTTAAAATGCAATGCTTAGTCTTTTTGCTGTGGAAAATAGACTATTTAGTGAGTTATAGTCACAAATCTAGTAACTCTTATTTGTATTTTAGGGTTTAATAGTAGAATTGAAAATATTGAATCAAAATCGTTACAGATTTGTGGAGTAATATGCCTTCATCAAAAGTTAAGAACAAAATAAGTAGAGAATCCAGCTATAGTTCTCACCAAAAAGAAAAGAAAAAAGAATCCAACTCTAGTAACCCATAGACTCAACCTTTTTCTTTTTCGAAAAGCGTTTGTACAAATACACTTGCATTTTTCTGTTCATCCATTACTTTATAAATCTACAAGTTTCCTGTTGTTGATTCAATAGGGCTGTTCTTAAACCACCATGGGTGACTCGGTGATTTGGAATGAACTTCAAGTTTGTATTCCCTATGCCATTGGGTTTGATTCCTAGCATAGTTGAATCACACAATGGTCATGAGTAGAGAAATGTTGAAATGACACTGTGAGTCTTCTCGGCCTTCCGAAAAGATGTACTATGGTGACAAAGCGACCACCACTTGGGCCTTTTTTTTGTTAAAACAAATTATGGTTGTTCTTAAATTTGATACTAAAATAACAAATTAATTTTAGCAAATTCGCACCAACTCATGAGTTTGGTAATGTACTAAGGAACTAGAGTGTGCTAGCTATGTATAAGTACCTGTATCAATATTCATTTATTAGTTAGTGAAAATGTATGGAAATATTTTAAAAAGGAGTCAACAAATAAGACATCAGAATGCTTGATATTTGTAATATATATATATATAAGGAATTGTTTTGGCACTTAAAAATCTCCTTTTTTTTCACTACAAAGTAAAAAAAATTACACTTGTAAAGAATGTAGAATGAAATTTTAGAACGCTAATAACAACTCCCTATAAATAATTTTAAATTCAATATAAGTGTTATACTTGTGTTGGCTTGTTTCATATAGCACATCACGAGACCAACATTCGTATTGCACTGATCCCGTTTTAGTCTTTATCACGCATTTTCTGTTGTTTTAACGTGACTTAGATAATTGTTTCATGCATGCAACACCGCAACTTAAATTAATAACTGTGAAGCAAAATTTTTATTCAGTCCATAAGATACAAATTATTTTGAAACATACTTTGCACGTAGGTTTCTACATAGTGCGTAGGATTTCAGAGGGGGCCAACTTAGGTACTAAATATCATCTAATTTCGGCTATATTTATTTATATATAAATAATTGCACTTGGTGCTTTTACCATTACAAATATAACAATTATACCAAATTGAGGAGAGATTTTCAGTTTGTCAAGAACACGATTTGGTACACTAAGTGTCATAACACAAGTAGTTGAATACTTGAAAAATGAAACTTTCCAACAATTTATATTATGATACATGGTGTATTGAGCCGTGTTATCGGCACATTTAAAAATTTCTACAAATTTCGGTGTCTTAGTGTATTGAGTTGGTTAAGTGGATGGGAGCTTTTCTCCAAGAAAGCAGAAGAAATGAGGACACACGTGTAAGACATAAACAAAAAAATGCATAGGGCCAAACGAAATGACAAAGAAAATTGTTTTGACGTAGGGTTCTCACATGGGAGCTGCCATGATCTAAGGAAAAATCTCAACGTGCACTCTATTATTTATTATAAGCTTCCATGGTTTGTTGTTGGAATGTCATCGGTCGCCACCTTCCTATTCTCTTATTCGTTGTATTAATTTTTGAAATGCTACAATCTTTATACTTTATTTTAGGCAGAGTACTGAAACGGTGGTTAGTAACTTAGAACGGCACTAACCAATAATTTATATATTTTCACAAAATAATCTCACAATTTGAACAGCTCATTTCTTAGGTTCTCATTCTTAGATCATTCTTGCAAAAATTTCACTCAATTTGGAAATATCATGATTGGTTTAGATTATATAAATATTATATGAGTGAATTATGCGAGGATTAGGATCATATTAAGTTACTAATTGATAAGCGGTTGATCTATATATCTATTATTTTATGTATAGATATATTCTCCACTTTATTAAATTCATCGAGATTTAACTTTACTGGAATAAAAATAAAAATTATTCTCTCTTTAAATTATGTTATTTTCATTTTTAATTAAAGTGACCATGTGTGCTGCACTACCAATTAGTATTAGATAAGATGAATACCTTTCTTAATTAGTTAGCCAACAGATAATGATTTGCTTAATTAGCATAAGTTTGATCAAATTTAGGGAAATGTCGTGCGTCACGTTAAGTTGGGTCCATAGTTTAAGGACTGCCCTTCAAGAACTTTGGCTATATTAGTCACAAGTCAAGCTAAACCCTTGTCTTTTATGTTGTTCATATTTCTTTGGGGGGCCTTGAATGTGATGTTCATAGGAGTGTCACATAATCTAAGGGTATTTAGAGAGACAATGCGCATGACATGCATGTAGATAGGGACAATGTGTTGTGTGTTTGCTTTCACCGGTGGTTCTATTTAAAAAAGGTATTTACCTTTGGGTGAGGGAAGAATATATGCGTCAGTCCATGACCAGTCTAAGAGGGAGTTGGATGAACTGGAGTGAGATAAACCTAGACTTATAAGGATTCTTATATTTATTAGAAAAGTTAAAAAGTACGCATATAATTATATACAAAGAGTAACAAACTGACTAACACATCAATTACAACGAATATAATTTTATTAACTGGTGAAATAAAGATTGTCATGACGGCTACAAATTAGAGGACTACTATAATTTAATTATGTTCAGTATTTATTATAGGACATTTTTGGAGTTTCATTACAATTTAATAGACAATTAGGGTTTTAAATATTTGACCATCATTGGATTGGATGAGGTTAATGACAGCGATGGTAAGTTGACGACTATATAAAGAGGAGATGAAGCAACTAGTTAGACGACAACATGGAGGTGCATGACATTCTCCAATAGAACCACTCAGCCAAAATCTCCTACCTAAATTATCTATATACTACTTTGAGTATATACTTCAGCTCAATTGCATACCTCAAATAGATAGAAAAACGTACTGTCTGTCAATGAAATATATATAATATTGGACATGATGAAAAAAATCTTGAACGTTGCCTTATTTTGTGCAACCAAACTTAAATTTCGTCGGCTCGGGCAAATAGTATTTTCTGGTAGTGATGTATGATTTCTACGACAATTACGTCAGGGACAATGCAGTTTTGCTGGCATGGCATAGGAACTATATATAAGGTTAACCCTTCAAGATCTTTTAGGCTGAAGGGGGTGGGGGTGTGTTTGTGTGGGGTGATGTGTTTGCTTGTGTTTTGATAGAGAAGGAGAAATTATGATGTGATTTTGATGTTAAGCCATCGCCAATAATAAACAAGGAATTCTTTGGAAAAAGGATCACCTAAAACCTACCCCGTGTATTCCAACTTTAGGTTACACAAAATCTTTGTTCACTGTTTTCTTTTAGGGTTTATCTTTTGAGTCAATATATGTTGGGAACACTATAGCCCCACCCAGAATTGTTTAAAATCTCCGTTATAAATTCCACCTTTGAAGTTTCATTAGATGTGTTCCTGTCTGCCATCATTTGGTGGGAGAAAATGCAACTTCCACCTAAGCGCAAAAGTGAAAGGAAATAAGAGAAACTACTAATTATATTCCTCCACCCATGTCAAAGTTTGGAACACAGATAACTTTAAACAAAATAGCTTTTTCATAGTCGATGATGCCCTTGTCGGCCATGATTCCACCATCAAAAGAAACCCATTCCCTTTATTCATTTGAAAAACCTTGTAGAGTGTTTATATATAGACAACAATTCTTAATTGCTTTTGTGGTTGATTTCGGTAATCAAATGTAAAATACAAGTAAGAAGCAGTGGACTGGTAAGAGCTAGACCATTACCTAACTATTTGCGTGTGCATGAATTAACATTACAGTATGTATTACACAGACAAGTGTGCGTGTGTGTGTGTATATATATATGTACATATGTTATATATATTAGTCATATTATAGTATAGATGAACAGTATGATATCTTATATAAAAAATTCATAAAATTATTCAACAAATTAAATTGATAATTTCACAACATGACATATTATGTATCACTTCTAGCTAGCCTATGAAAGAATGAAGTTTTTATGGTTCTTTTGTTTTCTGTTTTGTAAAAGGAGTTTTGGGCGCTCTAGACTTAAAAATTCGCGAATATTAATTTTTAAATTCGTCACAATACAAAGTAATGGTTATTTAGTGTAATATTGTTAGAACTCGTCTCTTATCTTCCACTTAAACCCTTTTACTACTTTGGACGGAATTTTTAATGAGGTTGTTCAAAAGGACGATTGTTCCATATTATTGTGACAAGTTTATGGACCAATACTAACAGATTTTTAGTTCAGAAACCAAAACACTAATTGGATCAAAATTTAGGAATCGTTATTCTAATTTCCTCTTATTTAAAAACATATATTCTGTTTTATTTGTTACACCAAATGATTGCACAATCTCCTCGATCATGAAGCAACCCCCAAAAAAAGCATCTCCAATAACTAGTGTTACAATTTTGTTAATTTAGTTGGTATTCAAATTCCAAAAACTATTTTGGCTACCCATTTGAACTTAGCATCTCCAACAACACTAGCCATTTTGACTAATTATAGATATTTTTTCAGTTTAATAACTTGGGAGGTAGTGGAGATCGGGGCAAAGGATGAAGAATGCAAAGAATAGCTATTTTAACTTGAGGTATAACTAGTTTCTCAGAACAAGGTTTTTGGGATTTTTGAGTTCAAATAGCTGTGCAAAGTGATATAACTAATCTCTTGAAGATGCTCAAGAAGGTTCATAAAATTTGTATTCAAGCTAATTCATACATAGACATAGTGGACCTGTGCTCGATCAACTGTCAGAAAATGAGAAAAGCACTGAAATATGGTACGGTTATTTTCATGCTTTCTCATGGGGCACGACGGTTCTCCAAAAATATATCTGTTGTGTGCAGCTAGTTGCATCCAACTCGTATGCTTGGGCATTTTCATGATGGACAAAGACGATATCGATAGTTTTAGTACGTTTGTGCCACCACACCCTCACTACTGGAAAAAGGGGAGAGCTAGCTGATCACTCTGCTTTTGGTAGCCTTTTTTCTTTCTCTACTTTTTTGGTTTTTTGGGTATTTAATTATTACGGTTATTATTGTGGAGGTTGATAACATGAATGAATTCAAGTAGAATATCATTACAAACGATTAGGAAACATTGCCAATGGAGTAGAGAATGTGTCTACGGCCCGTTTGGGAAGTGATCTTAAATGACTGAAATTTTTTTTAGAGAAGACACTTGAAGTGTTTCATGGAGGAATGACATAACTGGTGCTTCTTGCGTAACAGGAAAATATTTTCTCTAAAATCATTTTCAGTCATTTAAAAGCATTTTCTAGACGAGCCCTACATGTTATCTTAATTATAATCATGTTATCCTAATTTCGTTTCCTTTTTTTCCTTCTTCCAATTATTAAAGAAGCAATGGCATTATGATTATTGTTATAATTATTTTTAGTTAGATGATTACGTAGTAGCTAGTATAAGATTATAACCTCTTGATTATACTAAAAACAATTTGTATAAAATAATTATATATACCGAGGTGACTTAGGAAAGGTAGGTATGTATAAGTAGTGATTAGAATTTCCTTAAGTTTGCATTGTTATTTGAATCTGCAATGCTTCTTTTCATCAACTTGATCTGTTAATTATACTGTTACTTTTTTATTGGTAAGATTTTGTTTTGAAGCGCATGTAATATGTCATAAAATTCACATATTCCAAACCTTGCATTTAAACGTGTCTAGGAACATAACCACCACTAATTAATTTTGGATCAGTTATATTGTGCGTTACGTACGTAACTCTACATATATTTTATATATTTTAATCCCTTTAGTGACATATTGAAGAAAGTTGAGTTTTTATCATAATATGAATGTGAGATTCATTCTCAACAAACCCCCTTATGTGCCTTAGGTGTGGCGAATTTTCAAGCCTAACACGTGAACAACATAAACAGGATGACATAGAGAACGTGTGACCTTGGGCTGCACACATGGGACAAGTTGCTCTGATACTATGAATATGAAGAAAGTTGAGGTTCCACCATAAAACCAATTGGCAATATGAGGAGTGGCCCAACTTACTTATAAGTCCATGCAAGGTTCCTCCTCCCATCAATGTGAGTTTATTCTCAACACATACTTATAGTCGACACACAAGATATAAGCAAAAATCCTGCTATGATTGTGAGGATTGTAAGAATATCAAAGCTAGTGTTCCAAGTGGTGATCCAAGTGAAGAGGAACCAATGGTCAAGATTGTGCCACATGTCAATAGATAAGGAGGGTTGTTATATAAAGGTCGTTAGGATTGTAGTTTGTTAAAATGAGGATGATACACATTGTGTTAGCTTAACTGTCAAGCTTCGTAATTGTTTAGTATATAAGACCCTTTATAAAAACAGTTACTTGTTAATCAAGAAAGTACAATTCACAAAACTCTCGAGCTCTCTCTCTAAATTCTTCTGCATTTTCTGCTGCATTTCTTTAGTTCTCACATGGTATCCTCGCCAAGAAACGATCCGGCACTTCGCATTCTCATTGCTCTTTTCTCTTCTCTTCTCAACCATCTAGTTTGTACAATTTTTGAGATAAAGCAAGGGACAATCATCAAATTAATTAGCTCATGTTCTAAAGTAGTATATATTCAGTTTGATTACCTTGCTTAGTACCAACTCAGTCATGTACTTGGTCAGTTGGTTGTGCAATTCGCAAGAAGGGGGTCTAAAGTCCATGGAGCCTTGAACATGCATGATTACGCTTTCTTTGATGCTACAAAAGTTGACATTGTTCAAAATTTAGTTATGTGTTGTGTGGTGTGCTTGTCTCTCCCTTGTTTTTGACTCTATTACAAAAGTACCATTCTCATTCTCTTCTGCAGGAGAAGAATTTGCATAGCTAACTGTAACGTTGACGCTTATTATTTGTCTAAAGTACTTGTTTAATTGTCACAGTATACTCATACTATATAAGTCATTCTTATTTTGGGAAAAGGATCCTCTTGGTGTCCTCTTTGTGGGGATCCGGGGGATCCATCAATCATGATCGTTCATCGTACATCGTGCAGCCAGAAATCATTTAAATTTTAAAATTGAATATAAATAGTATCTAACAAAAACTGACCGCATGATATACGATGAACGACTGTGATTGATGGATCCTCACAAAGAAGATCCTTTTCCCTTCTTTTGTAAGTGATGAACTTATGTTTAATTAACATTTTGTTCAATGGGCTAATCTTTAAAGCCCTAAAAGAGCCACACTATCTCGCTCGGTTCGGCTAAAAAATATAAGCCACGTAAGAAAGCCCAACCAACAACACACGACATGTTCAAAACGGATATGTTCCAAGTGATGATACATTCGCGCTAGTAGCTCCTTAATACAATAGTAGAAAGGTATTGAGTTCTTACGTAATGATGTGGATTGTTAGCTAAACTAACATCTAATCTAATAAAATCTGTGGTTTGAAAAAAAAAATTCTATTTTAAAATCTCATTCAATACATATTAAAAAATATATATTATTATACTAAAAATTAATTGGTATATATATTCCATATAGTTAGAAGAACAGAAATCAATTGCATAGTTCGTTGATACGTTAAACGCACATATATATTTTTATTTATGAAGCTTGGAGGGAACAATGATTTCTTATGATGTTCACACATGTAAGCTAATTAAACCGTTATCTATATGCTATCACACTAATATATAGGAAATTACAGATCGAACTAACTATTGATGGACTTCTTCTCCCAAAAAAACCATTGTATATGGAAAAAATGCACGGTTCTCCCCAAAAAAACCGGGCCATGCATGCAAATGTGGAGTAGTTTGATGATAGTGACGATCGTGACTTTTATACGGAGCTGACGCTTCTAACTATGATGAATTTGCTTGTGTGCTATAGCTATGGCTTTTCTTTTTTAGTTGAAGACTCAGTCACTGTCTCTAATTCATCTTCCTGGCCTTGTCCATAACAATTTGTCTGTCACGGCACTCAGAGCTACAAAATGCACGCAACGAACTGCAATATCGCATCAAGAATAGGTTAATATTTCATTGATTAAATTATAATTATCATTGTTAGTATTACGCACATTTTAGGTAAACAATTTATGTATTATCATCATGCTTTAGCTCTTTTTTTTTCAAGCGGAAACTTTATTAACTTCCATGCATTAATTATGTATACCAAGGAAAACATTTGTTGCATCAATTTCCCCATATTTGCTCAGCAACCAAACACAACAATCATTCAATCATCACTTTACATTACTTTCAAACAAAAACACAATCTTCCCTCAACATTTCTCAGAATCTAAAATGAGGGACAATATATAAAGGGGCGGAGCTACAGCTATGTGGTCAATGGCGCCGTGGAATATTACGTCACGGTTAAGCAATTATCGTTTCAACATCCTCCAATTAAAACCTTAACTTCGCCACATACATAGGAATCTATGTGAGAGTTTAAAGAAAAAAATATCTAAAACATATTTGTGTATTTACCCATTAATTTTCATTTAGCTAAAGAACTAAATATATAATAAAAGCACAGTAACTCTGAAAGACGCAATTACAATTGCACTACGTACGTACCTATACATATAAATGTTGTCTTTCTCACCCAGGATCTTCTTACAGTAGTTACATCTATCCAGGAAATTTCCAATATGTCCTTGATCGTTCTCCTTCTTCATATAGGGTGACGGCAATGTCAAAATTGCCGACTGTGGCACATCATCGTCTTCGATGAGAATCTTAGCTGGATAGCGTGGTGGCTTCATCTTCATCCGCAGCTCCGGTGGCGGCAAAGGCTCATTGAGCACACTCAAGTCGTCAAAGCTAGTGGAGGAACGAACCAATCGCAAGCGTTTCCCTGGCATATTGGTGTAATTTAATTTTTGGTTTAGACAGAGATAAATATACTAGGGTTTTGGCTTTTTAGTCTATGAAAATGATTGTTCTGGGGAGTTTGGTATTCGAAATGGGATAT
The DNA here is from genome assembly GCA_028566515.2 of Pyracantha coccinea. NCBI lineage: Eukaryota > Viridiplantae > Streptophyta > Magnoliopsida > Rosales > Rosaceae > Pyracantha > Pyracantha coccinea. The sequence continues at coordinate 529,702 of JAOTRO020000013.1, read as the reverse complement.
TGGGAAGTATATATATAATTGTTGAAGGTTAGTTTGATTCAAGCTTCTTTCTTGTTATTGACCAAAAAAAAAAGAAGCTTCTTTCTTGTTTTAATTTTAGATTGTTTAGGTGTCAAGTTGACTAGCAACGACAAGTTTTTCAAATTGAGCTTTGTCTGTTGTGTAAGACCAAGTCAGGACACTTGTATGTCTTAAATTAGGGGTGAGGTCAAGGTCTGGATGAACAAGCACAGCTGTGATCTCGTAGGCAATGTACCTGAGATTGCAAGTATATGAAAGGTATCTGTAATGGGTCAAATTGCAGTTATATGAAATATAGAAGAGCTGCTCCGTTTTGTTCTCTTGTTCTCTGTGAATCTCATTGAAATTTTCTGTTTTTCTTAAAGTGCTTTTGGAACTCAAAATCAATTTCACCAAAAACGTTTTTAATCATTTTAAAAGCACTTCTAAACAAGTTATATAAAGCAGATTATCAAAGGTTAATTTGCGCATTATTCCTGGTTGGTATACAGCTTCTAGAACATTTAAATGGGAAATGTAAGTTTTATTTATGCATGTTCTTAGACTTCTAGTTGAGTTGAAATGATTATGGTCACTCCTTTGTAAAATAAAACAAATTTCATATGCTCAAGTTGAATCAATCGATGAGAAAGTCAAATTTGAGAAGATTTCTTACTCCCTCCCATCTAGGATCCTTTATTATATTTATCAAGAGCTATCATAATAGTATGAGATGTGCTAACGAGATTTTTTTAAAAGTATAACTCTATTAAAGGTGAGACTCGTTATAGACAGTCCTCTTATGCATGTTTTTAGCATAATATTTTATAGTGTTAGCACAAGAAGACGTTAAATTGTAAGATGACAAAAAGTTCATGGAGAGTCCTCTTAATTAACATTTCTCTACTAATTAGGTTGCAGAAAACAAGACAATGTCATGCACATGCTACATATATTGATATCCCATTAGTTCAATATATAATATGATATTTTTAATCTTTAATCTTTTTCTTGTTATCGATATTGAGAAGTTCCCATAACTTACGAGGGCTTGTCGAGGGCATGCAACTGGCTCTCATTAATGAGCCGTTCTTTTTCATATAATAGTGAAAACATAAAGTTAATCTATTTTAGAAGCTTGAAATGCACCAATATTTGCTATTGCGTGCCTTTTCTTTTTGAAACACAATTTGATCAACTGGGTGCTTGTTTTGTCATGTGGTTCATACTCTATGGCCTATAACACTTTCCTTTCCTGTCCATGGTAGTAGACACAATAGCTCACATCTGCATCAAATTGTTGTTTGAATCATTGAGAAGTTCATGTACTAGTACATTAATTTTGATTTAGATTTATTTATATTATTTCTAGTTAAAAAAGTAATTTATGCTATCACCTTTTTTTATAAGTATTTTTTTAGAAGACACCACTAAGAAGTGTTTCACAATGACAATACCTAGTCCTTTTAAAAGCACTATATACGGATAAGTCATTATTAGAACTTGTTTGGAAGTGTTTTTAAAATAATTAAAAACGTTTTTTATTAAAATATTTTTGAATTTCAAAAACATTTGAAGTTCGTTTTAAAAGAAGTACCAGTTAAGTATTACTTCTGGTAGGAAGCATTTCAAGTACTTTAACGAAATTCCCTTACATTTCTATTAAGGATTGGTTAATCCAAAAATACTTTATCAAAAGAGTTTAACACTTCCAAATATCAAGTGCAAATTCAAACTTTTTTCCTCTGACAATTACTGGACCCACTTATACAAATGGATGAATAGATAGCTATAGTATGCATGCATCAGATATACTCAATAAACTATCGAAACAGACGCTAGGTACGATGCTAATTTCGAACCTCTACTTCTTTTAGAACTTAGAAAATAATACACATACAACAAAGGAGCAGCCCAAAGCCCGCCCTCTTCATAGCATAGTTGATTGAGTTTTCACTGATTTTCTCAGAAGAAGAATGTCAATATTTTAGTTTTGAAATCACAAAAGGTGCTGACATTACCAACTTGAGGTGATTAATGGAATTTCAAGAATATTATGCATATAATCGATGTATACAGTTGGAAACAATAAAAAACATATAATATCTAGATCATCTGCCACCAGTCTAGAAATATATGTCTACTACTTATGTTTTCCCCACTTTTGCGGCTCTGCAACGTCCCTTCTTATCCAATATAGTGTGCGTGTATAATGCCACTTTTACTATGAACGTTTAGAGAGTACTCCTAGCTTCATGTATTGGCATGCATATTTGAACATTTATATATGGCTTTTTTAAATCTGCATGTGGATCCCTAGAAGCACAATTAGTGATATTTACCCTCTCCTTTATTTTTAATTTCGTTGAAGCAATATTTACTTTCAAAATGGAGTAAAACAACTCATACGTAACAATAATTTTGTTTTGATTTGATATGATAGTTAGCTATTCAGATAGGATGTTGTAATACGCTAAAATAGTTATTTTACACTTCAAACATAAAAATACACTTATAAAGAGTGCAAAACAATTTTTTTAAAGATCTAATAACATTTCTTCATATATAGTTTTTCTTTGACAATTAACTGACATGCATGGTGATTTCAAGAAATTTATCCATTATAAGTACTCTTGTCACATAAGTTTTCCTCTTTCTTATTTGTACAATATTGTATAACGGACCCTTAACCAATTGAGTATCGGCCAACTAGAAAGCCTCTTGAACGAGAGATTTTTCAGTGTGACAGGTACACAGAGTGGTACACCACATGTCACTATACAAAATGGTGAGATGTGTGTTAAAAAGTTAATAACTTAAAAAATAAAATTTTCCACCACTTTTATAAAAACACGTAGTGTATCATCTGTGTTTCTGTCACAATGAAAAATTTCTCCTCTTGAACCTGTCGAAGGGCCCCTACTGAGGTACATGAAATAACCTCACAACAAGTGATAACTAGGACACGTGGCTACTCCCATAACTAATGGGATATTTTCCTTCAACTTAGAGGCTAATCACAATGCAACAAATGACAACACCACATTAAGTACATTCAATCTCACATTGCCAACCAAAAAATCTCCTCCAACTTTGCCTCTATAAAAGGCTAACTTCTACTCCTTCCAAAAGGTTAATTGCATTTACTATTCACATACTAGATTATCACTAAACTCGCCCACATGATGGCATAAACATAGTCTGCCAACTTAAGCACTGAGAGTCTCTTAGGCTGGCCGATACCACACCGGTGCCCTTCGATACTGACTCTGCCTTTGATCGAAGCGCCCTCCTAAAGGTCCTTACATCACACTTTATGTTGACCATGTCCACTCAATTTTGTGCATCAACATTTGGCTCCATTAGTGGGAAGTGATATGAAGAGCGCTTTGTCAGTTCTCTTTCATACATAAGAGAAATGTTCCTCTGGTCAATCATATCCGATTTTGTGCATTAACTTATAGTACCAGTCTACTCGATTTTGTACATCAACATTTCTATATAAAAGAAATTAGTATATAATATATAACGTCACATGTTATTTTTAATTCTTGTATTAAAATATTGAAAAACTACTTATTCAAAATGAGGTACGTAGTATACACATACGTGAAATGGTTACAATATGTTCCGGGGGTGATCTCACCCAAAAGTACAATTCAAATAGTAATGGTGGAGAACCCTAACTATATCCTCATTACTTAGAAGACATTTTTACTTAACTTGAATACATCACTTATGTTAAGGATTAATTCACAAGTTTATTAAATCTAAAAGTTGGGATTGTGCATTCCATATTTGGAATTAATGAACTTTATATGCGCTTACCAACAAGTTAACTTATTTTTTATATTGTTAATTAATTTTATTGTGAAACCATAACTTCATTTATAGTATCAAAGCAGTTACCCTATGTGTTGAGCAGTATGGAGTGCACATTCCAACATGTAAATTTAATAAATTTGTGAATTAATGAACTTTATATGTGCTTATAATGAGTTGAACTATT
>JAOTRO020000013.1:486773-500440 GCA_028566515.2 Pyracantha coccinea | reverse complement strand
TTTACACTTTAACTAATATATATAACTCGCAATAGATACTAATATATTGAACTCATAAGAATCATAAATTTTTAGTGGACCGAAAAATTTGAGCGTGATACCAATATATTGAACTCATGTGTGTGATATATTACACTCATGAGTGTGATATCAACTCTTTAACTCACACTAGTACACTCATGAGTGTGATATCAACTCTTTAACGCACACTAGTGTCTCACTAGTGTTATAGGTATCAAACTCAAGTTGCTCGATTCATATATATAGGTATCATACTTACTTAAACTATTGTGGAAGGCCTAAGATGAGTTCATAAATAAGACAAATGAGTGCAAATAGTAACACTCTCACAAAAAGAACAACTCTGGTTCAAATCCTTCTCACTTGTCTGAGTGTAGCTTAAATACAAAATATCATGTTAATCCGAAACAAAACGTATAAGCAATATTCTAGTCTAATTTGTGTATACTCGTGTAGAGGAGCACATTGACTCTGATTAATATGACCACACTCACATCTGCATCAGAGAAAAGAATCGAACTCGGTGCATACAAAACGATCCTAAAAAAGAGTGTGGTTAATATGACTCGAATTAATGTTAATGTTGTATCCTAAAACTAGATTATTTAGATTTACAAACACAAAACGATCACAAAAGAGTGGTTATTCTCACTTAACTATTAATTGAAAATGTCACTTAGTAGTACAGTTTAGTGGTATTCCTCTTCATTTGTAAGTAAGGTTCTAAAAGACGCTAGGCGCTAGTCAGGCGGCGGGCTGGGGCGTAGCACCTAGGCAGACTAAGTGGATTTAATTAAATCTATTATATTTTCGTATAAATAAATGTTTTTTTATACTTAAAATATATCATTTCATCATAAACTACAAAATGGTGGAAATCTAATTAGTCAAAATACTTAATAAATATATATATATATAGGTAATGTAAGAATTTTAAGTACATAACTTGAAGAGGAAAAAAAAAGATAACAATATATAATAAATTTGTTTAATTGTAGAGTAGGTAACTTTTTTTAATATAATTAATAACCCTAGTGCTAAACTGCTAATGGTGGAAATCCATCTGACATAGGGGAGTGGCTTTTGACGCCTTGGAAATCGGCAAGGTCTTTATTTTTGGGGTTTCTCATTTCCTCTCCCTTCCATTCTTCTTTGATTGTTCCGCCTAATTTCCCATCTTTTCAGCCTAATTTCCATCTTCTTGTTCTGTATAATTTATCAAGGGGTGTGATATTCATACATCCTATTTTACTTTTTACACATCCTTCTAATTTTTAGCCTTCAGATCGGATGAATTGAAGAAAATCAACAGATAGAAATTAACAAGGAGCGTGTAAGAAGTACAATAGGATGTGTGGATAGCACACCCCTTTTCCAAAGCCTGATCATGAGTTCGATCAAATTCCTCAAGCACAACGAAGAAATCCTCTCCGGCGAAGAAATCTAAAGCTTCCAGGTCAAAGTTCTCATTTTTTTTTTCTTTCTGCAATTGCATTGTTATTCTGATTCCTTCTACAAATCTCTCTCACGCTCACTCTTCCCTCACACTCTCTCAGTTTCTCTTTTCAAATTTTATGTTGGCACCCTCGCCGTGTAGTGAAAGGGGCGAAACGTATAATATTTTAACAAAACCACCGCGGAGGCCGCTTAGCCCGGTGCCTAGGCCGCCTAATACCCATGCCGATTTATTGAACATTTTTGAAATAATCGAGGCGGCGGCTCGACGCCTAGACCGTGTTTTAGAACACTGCTTGTGATTAAGAGGTCTTAGGTTCAATTTGAACCATATTATTGGCATTGCTAGTCCATTGTGAGGCTTAGCCCACTCCCCCACCCTTCTAGTATAAATAGTATCGTTTGTTCAAAAACTATTAATTAAAAATGTTTGTGACAAATGAATAAAAGATGAGTGAAGAAATAAGACAAATGAGTGCAAATAGTAACATTCTGACAAAAAAGAACAACGTATGTTCAAATCCTTCTCATTTGTCTCAGTGTAGCTTAATATAGAATATCATGTTCGAAACAAAAGGTACAAGTACTATTCAACACTAAATTATGAGTACTCGTATAGAATAGCATATCGACTCTAATCAATGTGATTATATGTAGGGACCTACGTCATGCAAAGTGGTTTTGAGCGACGTAGGTCACTTCTTCGTCACGCAAACTCTATTGTCACTGCCTTAGCCCGACGGTTGGTGCCCGACGTAGGTTCGTTGGGCTAATTTTTGCACGACGTTTGTTTGACTTTGCGCGACAAAGGACCTGTGTCGCGCAAAGTGTTTTTCGTACCAGTGTACTCTCATCTGCATAAGAGAAAAGAATCCAAACTCAGTGGATACGAAACACAGATTTCTTCTTTAGTTATAGGTAATCTAGGTATTGATTCTGACGTGAAGCACTTTACAATGCTAGCCAAGGGCACTAGCCCTTAAAATATAGGAATTAGCACTTCCATTGAAGTACGGATTGGATGATCATATAATACAAGCCAAGGTTAGGTATAGACTACCAAAGTAGAGAAAGAAACTCAATTGTTCTGTTCTATTCTCTCGTCTCTACGAAACGTCTCTTTCCTCCGCTATACAAAATTGAAAATTCCCTCTCTCCCCTCTCCCTCTCTCTCTCCCTCCTCTCTCTCTATATAAACCATTTCAGCTCCACTGTTTTTCATTTTACGCTCAATTCAGTCATAATTTCGTCAAACTCTTTTCAACCCAAAATTCTTGGAGCTTTTTTGGTCAAAGCTCCTCCATGGGTTCTCAGGTTTTGGTGGCTCTCGCGCTGTCACTCGTGGGTGGACTCAGTACTTCACTCGGTGAGTACATAAAAACTCGTGCTTGTTCATGCTCTGCTGAAATTTCAACTGCCCATTTCGGCAATTTCAAATTTGAATTACCCCATTTGTTTGAATTTTGTTGTTGTTGTTTCGTTCGTCTAGAATGGTTTTCCACATTGGCTTCTGGGTGTATCTTACTCTTAGGTTTTGAGGTTGAAAGCAGCAACCTTTGTGGGAGGAAAATCTAATGAAATCTTTGGGGGAAGGGTGGGATTGTTTATAGGCTTCAACATATATATTTCTATCCTAGAATCCACTAAAATCCACAATTTAATGAAATCCCATGAGCTCTATAACTTTTTTACTACACCTAGATTTGTGTACACGTGCTTAAAATCCATTAAAATCCTAATTGACTGTATACGGATTACATGGACGTTGAGAATGTCTTTTAAAATCCTGATTGACTAACCTAGGATTTTAAGATCCTAATTTGATTACACCCCCTTGAAATCTTTTGATGGAAGTGTGATATTGAATGCATTGTTGAGGTTGCTAAATCAACTTATTATAATTTCGATTACCGGGCGAATTGACTCCATCGAGTTGTCGTGGAATTGAGGTTTAATGGTATAATTTATGATACTAGAATTGATAGGATAGACAAAACTATCGAAATGCAGCTCAATTTACTATATTTTTCTAAAAAGGTTTGATTTTTTAGAGCAATTTGACTCCATCAAGTTGTTGTGAAATTGAAGAAATTGAATTTTAAGGGTGTAATTGGTGATAATGAAATTACTAGGATTTGTTCCCATTGTTTTGTAGGCAAGTTTTTGGTATTGGTCATGGTTCGAAAAAGGATTTTGATTTATGGTTTTTATGGAATTTCTTTATTTATCATGTTCACCTCGATGCTTAGTTGATCAGCTTATGTTCTGGAACCTAATTTTAAGTCTTGGAATATGGAACAGGTGCACTTTTAGTAATTGTCAATGAAACTCCGAATTTGAAGATGCTCGGGCTTTTACAGGTACTCTGATTTCATCTCAAATTTTGAATTTTTTTTTCTTTCTTTCTGTCTACTAATGTCATTGTTTTCTTTCTTTTAAAGAATCAATCAGCCTATTGACTTAATTGCTTACATGTCCTTCTCTCTCCCAGCCGATATTTACGTGTCACCGTATTTTACTCAACCAGAAATTTAGCTTAACAAAATCCATCTTGACATTGATGCCATTTTCATGATCCTTTTAACTTGGTGTTATCGTCAGGATGTGCTTAGAGGCAGTATGATCCATCTAAACCTCTGAATGTTCTCTACGCAGGGTTTTGCTGCAGGTCTGATGCTAAGCATATCACTCCTAGATTTGGCTCACAATGCTATCAACTCAATTGGTTTTTTAAAAGGCAATCTATGGGTAAGCCATGTACTTCAATCTTCATCTGAATATATAGCGGAGCCAGGAAGTTCTTAATGGATAGGCTACTGTTTATTTATTTGGTTGGAGCCAGTAAATATAGGTATATTTTCTGCAACAGCTACTTGGGCTATTCGTCATGGTAGCCACCCCTTGCTTCGCCGTCAAATTCTGATTCACTCTGATTCGAATGTATCACTTTTATGACATTTATTGTCCCCCATTTCTCTAAGAATAAGTAAGAATTTCTTGGTGGTGCAGTTTTTTGGAGGTGTCATATTCTTTGCTATCATTACCAATTTTATTCCAGAACCAACTCTTGCTCCTGTTTCGAAGGTAGTGATTATCTCTTCTCCTCCTACTTTAGCACGTTGTGGATACCTTAACATATGACTGGGGATCACACTTCACCCAGAATATTGAAAGCATGTCTGACCGTGTGACAATATACTTAACAACAGAAAGATGAAGGGGGCAAGGACACTTTGAAAAAGCATCGCCGACAAGTTTTATTCAGTGGGATAGTAACAGCAATAGGTATTACTATGCTTAAATCACATCCCATGCAGTTCTTTGAATTAGAAAATGAAATTAAATCTTCATTTATCTGTAGAATTGGAAATATTAGTTAGTTTTTGCATGTTTGTAGTCTAAAAGTGTGCATGATAAATCAAATTTGTGGTACTCAGTTCTGTAATTAGCAAAGCCTATTTATATCTTTGCGTGCATACAAGAAGAATAAAACCCACCCCTCTGCCATTCCACCCACATCCCAACCTACCCAAGGCCTAAGGGTGTTTTATGTCATTTGCAAAATTTGAAAGTCTTAGTTTCTGGAGTTTTTTTTTTCCTTCCCAAGTAATAAAGTCTGAGCAAATGTTTTTGAGAATCATACTTGATTTGTATACTATATTCCTTCTGAAGTGGAATATCCGGTCAATTGACTTGCAGGCATAAGTTTACACAACCTTCCAGAAGGAATGGCCGTGTTTCTTGGATCAATGAAGGTAACTCAAGCTTAAGCTTTTCATGACTTGGATTTGGAGTACTGAGTTAACTCTAGTTTGAATTATATATATTGAGTCATGCTCATTTTATTTCGAGTTATATTTTCTGTATTTGATTTAATATAAACTTAAAAATTATGTCTGAAAAAGTGTCTTTATCAATGATCAGAGTTTCTTTAATTCATGATGTGAAATATTAATGCAATTTTCTTTTTATTTTAAAAGATGTTGAAAATAGAATGTGAGGTTTCTATGACCATTAAATCATTTGTTGTCAACATCTATACAAACTATTTGGTATTCTTCATGACCTAAATCACTATTTAGCTTTATTGTCAACAAATTCATATGCTCCTGGGCACTGTGCAGCTGCTAAAAAATTTAATGTTTCCTGGAAATATGATGCTTTCTTCTTGAAGCACAATTTCTGAAGTTGCGGCATCTAGTTTGGAATTTTTAAAGCTAGTCTTTTTTGTGATCTAAAACAAGTCTAAATTGATTAGATGCGTGATCCTGATTTATACGTATCTTTTTTCATGGATTTATATGTTAGTTGACATTGCTAATTATGTGTGGTCCTTGCACTTATTATTCTTGCATGTTTTCTAGTGCGAATTACTTACAGTTTGCATAGCCTTTTCATCTATGGGATTGGTGGTTGTAAATGGAGCAAGAATAGTTTACTATCTGTTTGAGGACTATAATTACTGCTGATGCTAATTGTCGTATGCAATTCTTGCTTGTTCCATAATTCATTGTAGGGCCTTCGTGTTGGTGTCAACTTGGCCTTGGCCATTGCCTTACACAACATCCCAGAGGTATATTCCCTATATCTTGTATCGTGCGTATTAGTCTAATTGCTCTCTGCACTGGATTAAAGTAGCACATAATTGTTTGTACCTTCCAAGGTCTCCCACTTTCCATATCAACAATGGCTGGACTAGTGATTTTGGTAATATAAGAACTTATTCCTTTGCTGATAAGGAGACAATCTTTGGAACCTATGGAACTAATGTCGACTGCAAGAATAGTGCACACATCTACAGAAAGAAATTGAAATATAAAGGATGGCAGATTGCATTTAACATTTCAAAAACCTATCAACTGCTTTCCGAGTTTCAAAATGAAAGACTCAATTTCTTTATAAATTGTATGCCTATATATGTTGGTGATGAATAGCATCAAGCTCTAATTGTTCTTAAACTTTAGGACTATAGAGTGTGTGATCAAAATTGTATACTACTTGGAAAACAAGGGATCGCTTTACAGTTTGAGTTTGAACTTCTATTGTTGTAGAACTTTTATAGTTATAATGTCATTACATCTGATAACTTTCGCTTTTCTAGGGTGTTGCTGTTGCGCTTCCTGTTTATTTTGCAACACAGAGGTGAGAATATATGAAGGCGTCATTAGTTCAGCATTTGAAGTACTTATGAATTGTGGGGAAACAATGGATTTGATTTTTTTTCACTGTTATTTTAAAATGACCATTAAGTATCTTTGAGAAGCCCGAAAGCAGACAATAATACTTTAGAAAAGGTGATAGTGGAGGAGTACTGATGTCAAGGGTATGGTTATGGTGAATTCATTAAACATAGTGAAGGTAGTTATGGTGTTGGCCGTGCTGTAGGATATCATTATTTAGGGTGACAGAGAAGGCAGTGCTGGTGGGTGAGGGAGCAATGGAATGATAGTTCTGCCATTGTTGTTCAGGAGGAGTGTCAACAATGTTGGTGTCCATTTCAGGACAGGACTTTTAAGCCTTGTTCACTTTCTAGAGCAATTATTACTTCATAAGTTTCTGTTAAGCCTGTATAGCTTGAAAACTTTATGAATCTTATGGTAAGTTATTAAATGGTGGGTTTTCTGCATGTTCCAGCAAATGGCAGGCATTCAAGTTGGCAACGCTTTCCGGTTTAGCTGAGCCTTTGGGTGTCGTAATTGTAGGTATGTGAACTGTCAAATAAACCTTAGATATCTTTCTTTACAAGTCGTAATCAGAACGGTGGATTTGGATTAGGCCCTTGAGTCCTGAAATTCTTGAAGGAAACTTGTTAATGGTTTTCACTTCTGCTGCAGCCTATCTATTCCCAAGCAGCTTGAGTCCTGAAATTCTTGAAGGCCTGCTCGGATCAGGTTTGAAAATTAATGATGATTTAAAATGTCTCAACCAGAAAACAAAGAAATAGTTTTTATGAAAATTGTAGTTACCACGTGTTTTTGTTGTGGCGCAGTTGGTGGAGTGATGGCTTTTCTAACTCTCCATGAGATGCTGCCCTTGGCGTTTGATTATGCGGGGCAGAAGCAAGCCATCAAGGCCGTGTTTTTGGGAATGGCCTTCATGTCTGCAAGGTAATACTGATGTTACAAATGCATTTATAGTGTTGGGGCCTTTCGAAAGAGGAGATCTTTAAGGAGGAGTTTTTCAAAGTATTCCGCTGTTTAATTTATATCAATACCTAGAACTATAAGGGTTGGAGCCTCTGAGGGTGTGACATTATAAGTCTTATATCTCCTTACAGAATACTTTCCTTTTGCCTGTTTTGCAGCCTTTACTTTCTTGAAATCAGCCTACCACAGGAGATGAGCTTGTAGCTGTATTCTACGGGTCTTGTCCAATGTTATTCTCGTCTTGTACAACTCAATACTGCCACGATAAGTAACTGGTGCTGAATACCAGTACTGAGTTCAGATCGCCGTTAATAGGTCATATGGTTTCGGCACAAAGTAGAAGGCTTGACTGTGACTGTCGCCGAAGATAGGAGTTCATACTCAGTATAAGAGAAATGTACTTATCCTTGAAAGAAAGTTGTAAAATAGTGTATGGAACTTGATTTCGTCAATAAAGTCTACTCCATTTACATGAAAATTTCTAGTGTCAAATAGGATTGCATTGATTGGTTATGGTTTTGGAAGATACTATAATGATACCAATGGCCTTTGATAGGAGAGATTGCCGTGGCACCCGTTGTATACAACATTGTGTCTATAACACATATCACTTGATTTTTTCTGGGATTCGGGATGAGTTAGACAGCTCATATGAAACCTGAATTGGAATCCTATAGTTAGACAATTTTGTTCTCTGAATTGCAAGAAAGTTTTGTATTCTGTAGTTGGATCACATGTCTGTGTGGCCCTACCTTGTAAACCCACTTGGACACAAGTTCTTCTCATGAAATGCTAGAACACACTATGAATTAAATTCCCACCCAAACATGCTTTAAGGATGTGGTATATATGTGTATGCTCCTCCAACAGCAGATTCCATGATGACCAGTAGGTGAAATGTTTGTTCTTTCATAGTGCAAGACCTGTGCAATGCATTTGGTCGTTTGACAATGACTTCTATTTTTCTATGCAAATAAAAGGAAAAGATATGTAAATAAAAAAAGGCATGAAAAAAGGAGGAGAGAGAAGACAACAGATCAAAGTTAACATAATTGATAGCTTTTGTGCGCAACATGCTGTGGCATGCAAAGCACAACACCTCAAGTTACATGAAAATAATATAGATTGGTCAGAGCATATAGATTAAGTGAATGAATGATTGAATTTGAGGTCAGTAATTTAAAAACTCAAAGTGAATTTTTTTATAAATTTTTTGTCATCTTATATTTTTGGTATAATATTTTATAACATTAACACAAAAATTAAAATTAAAGTAAGAGAATTCATAAAAAGTTCATTTTAAAGAAAATCTCTTCAACATTTCTCCACAATTGTAAGTTTGTAACCAACCTAAAAACTTTTAGGAGATCCCATAAACCCATTATAGTTTTGAAATTTGTTGAGTGGTCAATTGAAATGAAGAGACTTCGATCTTATCATGACTTCCCATCAAGGAAATCATTGTAATTTCTTGGAAATGCAATTTCTTGAACAAAAATATATTATATGTATTATACAATTGGTCTGCACAGCACAACATGGGATTAAAAGCTGTCTAGTCCTATCTGTTACTGATCTTGTGCAAAAAGTAATCTTTTGATTGGATTTATGAAAGAATAGTGTTATCACACACTTATTTTTGCTTATCATACATTTTTTTGTTAATTTTTTTATTATTTAATTATTTTCAATTCATTTAATTCAATAATTAAAAATTAAAAAATTCGTGTGAAAAATAAAAATGAATGTGTAAATATTAGCATGTGAAATTGAAGAGAAAATGGGGGAAATTAGTGAGAAACTCCACTCAAAGCAAAAGAGAAGAAAAGACTAAAGGTGTTTTATTAAGGTAAAGTAGAGTGTGGGGAAGGAACCAAAATCAAGTTTTTGACAAAAAGCTTTATTGGTAATGGAACAGCTTAGAACTAACCAAAGCTCACTACTAAAAAAATGTCTCAAAGACAAATGAACATGTGTGTCGTTTGTTAGAAGAGAGAATCTCTTATGCACATAATTTTGGTGACGTCTCTTTTATTTGTGTCTGTAAACTGAAAAGTGAAAAGAAAAATTCATAACACCTTATTGTGATTGGTAAGAATCATGACCACATAGTTTTTTGGGTACATGAGAAGTTCTATTGTTATTAATTGAGTGTAAGATGTTAAGTGCCCTTTAGCATAAAAAATGGTGTCATTTGTCATGAGAAACCCTTTTTATAAGCACTTAGTATTGTCTTTACCTTCTAATTCAAAAAGTTGGCTTTTGATTGATTTGCAAAATTGAAGAAAACAATGGTACTCAAAAGTAAAAGAAAAGACCAGAAGACGTTTTGATCACCCGGAGGAGGAGGGTAAGTTTAGCTAAGATCAAGTTTTTTTGTCAAAAGCTTTCAGATTGCATAATTTACTTGATGTGGTAACTACATCTTGTTCGCCAGGACACACATTAACATTCTCGGGAACTCTACATCTCATTTAAATATCAATAATTTACAATCATTGATGCGCACGTGATCGACTGATAATAACGTTTAGATATCATATTCAAAGTGGTACTTTTTTATTTTTCACATATGTGTTGATGTGCATGACTATACCCTACAGAGAAACTTTGCTAAAACATGTGGGAATTTAATATTTATGGTCATGACAAGTAAGCAATAGTAATGCTTCATAGTTAGAGAAGGGTCCTTGAGATATTCCTAAGGAAATGGTTTATGTTAAATTACCCTTGAAATATTGATCAAATTTGCAAAGGCTAAATAGCCAAAATGGTCCCTGAGATTTGCATAACTCATCACTTTGGTCCCTAACATTTCAAATCAAAAAACGTGGTCCCTGAGATTGTCCACTATCCATCATTTTGGTCTTTCCGTTAAAAACTCCGTTAAGTGTCCCGGAGCTCTTGGCCGGAAGTTTGGGCAATTTTCACAGTTTCGTAACTCAATCGTTTCTTAACCAAATTCGACTCATAATATATCAAAATGAAGATAGAAAAGTGTAGAATAAGTTTATGCCTATTTGGAAGCCCAATGTTTTCCGGAGATGGCCAGAAAATAGCCTCAAAGTTGACTGGTCCGAGGGAAAACTTGAAAACTCGCCGGAAACTGGGTAAACTTTAAACGTTCATAACTTCTTCAATACTCAACGAAATTGAGTGATTCAAAAACTAAAATCATACTTCACGATGAAACGAAGAGAATGGTAACTTTTTTTTTTTATGTTTTTATTTTTTTTATGGCTAACTCACAGTGGTTTGGCCGGAAAACGGCTCGAATTTGGTTAAGAAATGATTGAGTTACGAAGCTTTGAAAATTGCCCAAACTTCCGGTCAAGAGCTCCAGGACACTTAACAGGGTTTTTAATGGAAGGACCAAAATGATGGATGGTGGATAATCTCAGGGACCACTTTTATTGATTTGAAATGTTAGGGACCAAAGTGATGAGTTATGCAAATCTCAAAGACCATTTTGGTTATTTATCCTGGATTAATATGGACTATGGAATTATAGGACAATTAGAAATTCAATGGTCCACCTCTCACCACATGTACTAGTTGTTGGATTAGAAATCAATTTTTTATATTACCATTGAAAATCATATGAACGTATACGTGCAATGTCACCCACGAGGAATTTGCGCCGAGTACGCTACACGTTGGCCGCACCGGCCTTTTTTGTTTGCCAATGTGCCACCCACGCGCTCATATTGTGCACGCACCTCACGCAAAAATTTAAGACGTGGCTGACGTCACACAGCACTCGGGCGTAGAGTTCGGCATAAATTGCCTGACTAGCCCATCGAGCTATTTTGTGTCCACCATTTGCCCCATTTTTTGGGCTAGGGATGAAGATGATATTTTGGATTTTGGGACAATAATTGCCCAATTGCCAAGGCAATCAGGTAGGATGAACTTGCTCTAAATGAAATCATTAAGGATGATATTAGGGAAACCAAAATTTTAAATCAATTTTGCAAACTAAATAACGTGTCACCAATAGAAAATAAACACATTAATCAACATTAAGTAATAATTAAATCATAAACAACCACATCCATATCATTTGGTTTATAAAATTTCGTTTAGAAATTCAGTTTCGTTTAGAAACTGAAACGGATAAGAAGTTCTGAATACAAGCTTCTGGGTTCTGTCGATGAGTCCAATATCAATATCAATATCATCCACGTCAAGCTTTTTAGTTGCTTCAAAATTGTTCAAAGCAAACGCAAATGACAGCTGATAGCATATTTGGTTACCCATTCAGGCGCCTCCTCTGGAGCCCTCTGATTTTCCGAGAATGGTCCGGATCAACGGCCCTCATGGACTGGCTTGAATCCCCTAATTCCCACGTATTCAAGATCAATGTTCCAGGTACCATCACTAATTCTCTCTTTATTTCCCTAATCAAACATTAATAGGGTTTATAAGTTATTCATCTCTGCCTCTGAATTTTTTATTATTTGGAATTAAAACTGTGTAAGATATGGATTTTTTGCTCCCATTATACTGTAATTTTAATTAGGGTTCTTAGTGAAAACTACACTTAATATGCCACTGTGACATCTTGTATCAATAATGTCATGTAGAAAAGTTGAAATATATGACATCGCTTCTGGTCAAATATCAAGTACTAGAGTTAAAGAACGAATAACACGATCATGAAGTTGAAATACATGTCATCACTTTGTTGGTCAAAAACGTTTTGTGGTGACATCATGGCGAGCAAAACATTGGAGAGCAAAATGTGGCAATTGGAGAAGAAGAAACAGGCGATGAGGTGATTGGTATGCATGATTTTCTTAATGATGTATTTGTCCAACCATTAACAGAAGAATGTGTTGGGCCGTCTACTGAACCCCCCATTGGGGAAGGGCGTCCAGAAGAGGTGGAGACTTTTTTTAAGTTGCTTGAAGGGCCAGATCAAGATTTATGGCCAAGTTGTAAGGAGTTTAAGAAATTGGAAGCAGTTGTAAGACTGTATTAGATCAAGTGTTTAGCGGGAATGCCACACAAGATCTTCACCACTTTACTAGAGTTAATTAAAAGAATGTTGCCTGAAGGGGATTGTTTGCCTGAATCCTGTTACAAGGAAAAAAAACTTATAAATGACTTGGGTCTGTCGTATGTGAAAATTGATGCATGTCCCAATGATTGCATGATCTATTGGAAAGATACTTCAGATTTGACCGTGTGCTCGATTTGTGGTAAATCAAGATATAAAATTACCAACACAGAGGATAGCTCGAGAAAAAAGATCGCAGCTAAGGTTATGTGGTATTTTCCTTTAAAACCACGATTGTAACGATTTTTTATGTCGAAGCATATGGCTGAACATATGAGGTGGCACGCAACTGAATGTCCTAAGGATGAGTTTATGAGACATCCTTCAGATTTTCCAACATGGAAGCATTTGGATAATTTATATCCAAATTTTGCGTCAGAAATTCGAAATGTCCGATTAGGGTTGGACAGTGATGGATTTAATCCTTTTTGGGAAAATGAGGAATGACCATAGCACATGGCCCGTGGTGCTTTCTGTTTACAATTTGTCACATTGGATGTGCATGAAGCAACCAAATTTGTTGTTGTCTCTATTAATACCAGGACCACGCAATCTTGGTAAAGAGATTAATGTATACATGCTTCCATTGATTGACGAGCTAAATGAGTTGTGGGAGGTGGGCACTCCCACTTATGATGCGTATTCCAATCAAAAATTTTACAATGAAGGTTGCTCTCTTATGGACTATAAGTGATTTTCCGGCTTATGGAATGTTGTCAGGATGGAGTGCACATGGATGTAAAGCCTGTCCACATTGCATGCATGATAAAGAATCCATTTACTTGCCAGCGAGTCGTAAGATTTGTTATATGGGACATCGACGCTTTCTTAAAGAAAATCATAGGTTTCGAAGGCAAACCATAACTTTTAATGGTCGCCGAGAGCATCGTAGTGCACCAAGGCAGCCGCTCGTTTATCTCACGAATGCATAAAACTGTGCAAATACACTCCAAATCGAAAAATAGTGTACTTTTGATGCCAAA
>JAOTRO020000013.1:460012-471353 GCA_028566515.2 Pyracantha coccinea | reverse complement strand
CAGAAGAGCGAGACTTGTGGCCATCAAATTAAACATGGAGATGGATTATGAAAGATATTAGATTGAAGCCAACCTGTTATTTTGCAGAAATTTTAATGTCATCATGGATATATAATAGATTATGCAATGTTTGTTTACATCTCTTTACGTTTTGTCGATGTAGAAAATATGAAATGGAATGATATAAAGATTAGCTCTAATTCGACGAGAAAGAACTGTTCTGCCATCAAAAATATATCTTGTTGTATCTATACCACTTATCACGTGACATGATTGTAAGATTCTCTTTGATTAAACCCATTAGGTGAGGTGATTCACTCGACGCACATTTCATCAGTTACATGTGTATGCCCTCATTAAGGTGTTCAATGTTTTTCTCAGATAAAACAGAAACTTTAGTGATCTTTATGTCCCAAGTACAAAGGAACATAAATGGAGGGAAACAAATTTGCTGCAATTTCTGAGCCGTATGGGTGCCCACATCACACTCCAATTTAGTACCTAGATCCTACTTTCTAGTTCCCATATGCATTTTGAGTACGAGTAGAGAGGGTGGATGAATGACTGCCATTCAAAGTCGCATTTCAATGGTGGGACCTTCAATAATATAGAAGGAAGGCCATGCATAAGGAGACAGAATCGTACAAGCTATGCTACCAATAATCACAATTACGCATGTAACTGCCAGTCGTTTATGCGTATTAAGGACCTACAATCATCCTTGCGTGTAACCAATGCATGGCGATATTCACTTGTATCACGACCATTAGCATCGGTCTTTGCAACGTCAGTTGAGTAAATTGATTGATATCTGCCGCCTGCTAGCAATTGCAAGCGGACCTAACCTAGGGGACAATTCTTCAAACAATGGAAGCTAAGAAGTGCGCAGTAATACTAATACTTTTCCTGCCATTATATTGTATTTTCCGACGAGTTAATTCCGAGTTGTTTGGTGAGGTAAAGTGTAACGCAAAACATGAAAATAATACGATGAATATTGAAACACCATGTGAAGAAAAGCAGCATGTGCAACATGAACAAAAATAAATAACAAAAGAATTAGAAGACATGGAACCTAAAGGATAACAAGATGCCCTAGTTCCGATGTCCGACCCCAAAGTGAAATCTCTTTGCATGCTGATCGTTAAATGCGTATTCAAGGCGAAGAGGCCCCAACGGTGAGTCCAGTCTGATGCCAAATCCATATCCGTACCCGCTTCCAGGCTTATGCCGAGCACCGGCAGGATCACCTGACCAAAACAGAATATAACAACCTCTAAGAACATTTCCTGCGAACAGTCTGAACATTTATGCATCAACGATCTTGAAATAAGATTGTTCTTTAATGGTTCCAAGGATCCAATTGTGAACAGTAAATTGAACTAAAGAGAGACCTACCAGGCACGGTGGGGCCTGATCCAAGATCAGTGCCATAGTCAGCAAAAATAACTCCTCCAACTGGCCCTATCTGCGAAAACAGGCCGGGACATCATGACGGATCAAGGAATCAATTCTCTTCAAGTGTATAAATTTACATGAATAATTGGGGGGAAGGCAGTTGCATGCAGCATCAAATTTTGTAAGGCCGTTTATACCACATACCATTGGAAAAGAAATTTCTCCACAGCCAACTGCATAAGATCTACCAGAGCCCACAGCACCTTCTTCGTAACCTCTTACACTATTTGTTCCACCGATGCCAAATGCTTCATGTGGTGGGAAGTTACCAACCACATGGCCACCAGACAAACTTGCAGGGCAAAGCATAACAAAGTCAAAACCAAATGAGAGTATAACTAGCTTCACTTCAAAGCTACAATAGCGAGGTGGGGGAGTATTGGGCGAAGGATATGTTTTCTGATAGATTGCTCCTACTGTGACAAATACAGAATGGTCGTACCTTACAAGAACACGAGTAGGACCAAGTTCTACATCTTTCCTGGCACGAGCATTTATTCTGTTGAAATACAACCATTCAGGTAAAACAGGAAGTCCTTGTTCCACGTTGAATACACACTGCAAAGGACCCAAAATGGGTATCAAAATACAGTGGAAGATCAGAGAGAAATAGTGGGGGTTACAATTGTGAACACACTGAGGATGACTAACCATTGACGACCCACGGTCACCAGAACCCGTGTAGACACTCTCAAGTTTAGCAAGGAGCATATCATCATGAGTATTGCCACTACAACACAAAAATGATAAACAAAGAGCAGCAGATGAGAAACATGGATCGCAGAGAAATATAAACAAAGAAACCAAACTGGATTAGTTTCAAATTATCTGATTTTAGACTCACGTACCTTGCAGTTAGAGGGCTGCTGTAGACATCCTTGATAATAGGATCTCCTTTCTCGTCATGAGCACCAGCATGCTGGAACAATAGTCCAGAATAGGGGGATTGTAAGTATAAATAAAATACAATCAAGTCAACATAATCTTATAATGAACCCCACAAGTTACAACTACTACCCAGTATTTAAAGGCATCCAAGAAAACCAGAAAAACTAACCACAGGGGCAATGCTAAAACCACAAGTACCTGAAAGATAAGCCCAGCTGTTCCACTAAACTTTGGTCTTATTGGTCGGCTAAATTCAATACCCGCTGTGACGCGACCAATGGTCAAGTTGCCACCATTTAGTTGGTTACCATGGATAAGTGTTCCAGGGGTTCTTGAATTCTAGCATAAGAAGAATCAGACAAGGGTCTAAGCATCGAGAATTTTGAAGCAGTTAGAAGGATAAGATGATCATACTTGATACAAACTAACATTAAATCACCTGAACCATTATGGTCCTGGATGTCCGCTTATCATCTCCTGCAATCCATGGATCCGAGTAATTTATGCGAAAAATTGAGTCTATCTGGCCCCTCTCTAAGGAAACGTGTAGCTTTTGGTTTCTTCCAAAGAGATTTCTATGAGAATATGCAAAGCTGCAACACAAACAAAAAACTTATGGGAAACTGAAGTCTTAAGAATCCAATGAAACACTAGATGACATGGGCCTAGCGAGCACTACTTGAACGGTGACACATACATCTTTATGTAGAAATACATGGCACTCATATACATTGATAGTAATAAATTAGCATTTTTTTTTTCAAAAGAACAAGAAATACTTAGATATCAGATATTTGAATAAATATTTTTGCAAAAGCAAACAATTTAAATAATACGAGGGGATTTAAACATTAAAAATGTAGCACCAGCATTGTTAAGCAGTTAGGGCAGTTAAGCACCCTGACAATCTAAGTATTTAAATGTTACAATGCAAATTGTTAAATACTCACACAGATGTATTACTATCAACTCACAAGGCTTAATTATCATAACCAGTTTTAGTAAGCTCTGATGCTACATAACCTTGTACAGATACCCCTCCAAGTATCAGTCCAAAAGTTTTGTTCACCTAAATCTTTACCATTTTAAGTTTCAAATACCCAGGCTCTTCCCTATGTCAAAGTCTGTCAACAAAAGGATTTCAGACTGATGCAAATAGTCTAAAAGCTTAACACACTTCCTTCCAATCCATAAAGGTTCAAAACTAAATAATTATCAATATCTGTTTAAAGTCAAATTAGAATCTAATCAACCCAAACTTAATTTGCCAAACACATAGTTTGTGCCATAGATGTAGATTGTAGACAAGTTCCATTAGATAAATATATTTAATGCATACACATCATGAATAACTCATCCAACTGTGTTGTCAAGATTAAGCATGTAAACTGGGGAACAGAAACAAAGAATGGAGCATGTGGGAGAAAGGACATAGAGGAAAGCAGTTAACACTAGAAAACTACATGTGCAGTCAGATTACCTTCCAATGAGTCCTGACAGAGGGCCGCTTGTAATTCTGAATATAATAAATAGAAGTTAAATATTTTGTACCATAAAATCTGAAACACAAACTCAAAGATTTCAATTTGTATTCTCCACTACTTTGACTTACCCACTTGATATACCACCACCAGCAGAAAAGCCTCCACTTGGCCGCTCAACAACATTCATTGTGATATCAACCTTACCAGCATCTACAATTATTCAATAGTTTTGGTAAACGCATTCAATCAGTCAATATCATCACAAAAACATGTATCAATAATTAGCATCATTTCCACAGATATAGATGGGGCCATAAGCATAAATGCCAATGTCGGACATCAATAGTCCTACAAAGGGTTGAAAGTTGAGAGATAACAGTCTACCACGGATGACCACATTGATAGGAGTATTAGGATTCAAGACTAACAAAATCCTACCGAAATGAGGACAATCACAGTAGACTGTTATCACTCGCTAACAGAAAAGTTCCACTTGTTGATAGAAAAACTAAAGGGCTTGTTGCACATTAACCCCTATTTAAAACTACAAAGTACTCCATCCTTCAAGTAAGGCTAAATGAACTAGATGTTTCCACCTTTCTTCCCTCCATTTACTCTTCCCATCCAAGCAAGAGAGCAGTAGTTTCCACACATTGCTACTTCAAATTTATTTTAGGCGCTGATCATACGAAAACTGATAATCACCTAACACTCCGAAATATATAATTTCAAACAAAATTACTTGCCTAAAAAATAACAAAACTAAAATTTTCTTTTCCACCTGCTGGTTGAGGTATGATGCTAACATCTTCCATAAGTCCCATAGTCAATACAGTCTCTACATCTCTTTTTCCCTGTAACATACTGTAGACCTACATAGGAAATCCCAACAAGTCAAACAGTGTTCCCGAATATCAAATTAAAAATGATTGCTTTGTGATGTGAAAAATTACCTGGCCCTTCTTAGTAGTAAGTTGGCGAAGTATTGTTTCGGGCTTTGTCTTCCCTATGGTTGGTTCACCCCTAAGAAGAGAAAAGAAGAATTAGTGAAGAAATGTTGTAGTTGCCACCTTTCCATGAAAACTCTAGTTTCAAGTTTATCTGTAAATGAAAACTCAGTTAAGGCAGGAACTTACGTCTTCCTGTCAAGGAATCGTATGGAGATATTATTGACCTCAGTTTCTGATACTTGTAACTTAAGGATACCACCTGAGAGAACCTCAACTGCTGAAACCTATAATGTAATTGAGAAAACAATTGTACACTATTAAGAAAAATCTTGACCCAAACAAGGGAAAGTAGAATCCTAACTTAACCAATTCTACACTCTAAAGCACTAGAAAAAATAATTCCAACTTTATACATTTTGAAATTATAAAGAAAATAATTGGAAAACAGATAGAGTAACCAACCATAGCAAAAAGTCCCCGATCCATGTACCAATCATTGATGGAAGTTATTACTTCATTCAAACGCTTAAGATTAATAACTTTTCCTGCACAACTTGACACCAAAACCAAAAATCAATATAGGCCTCCCATGTCATGAAAGTGGCACCACCAGAGAGGTGCAAATGATCTTTCAATAACATATGCATGCGCACACACACACACCCGTAACCATGTAAGAGCAATGAAGAAAAACCAACCATATCCATCACAGAATGCATCCTTCAGAAACTTTGCTGGAAGAACATTTGCTCCTTCACATACTAGCCCTTGGAATTCCTGGTTTGGTTTTACCTAGCTCCAGTCAAAGAATATATACTATCAGCCATACTTACGTCCAACAGGAAACATGTTTCGATACATTATTATGACCCGAGTTTTTATCACCTACGAAACAATTACACAAATCGATGAATGCTAACTCTCTATTTTCAATTTTCTTTCTTGGAGCCAAATCACTCGTTTAGTTTAAAGACGCGGATTCTAAGAAAAATTTGAAATGATCACGGGACATACAGATTCAACCCTAAACCATAATACAACAATGCCCGTGCAGCTTGGTAATTTGCACAAGATCATAAACACATCTAAAAGAACATAAATTTGACGAAAAAAGTGAATGCAAAACGAATGCGATTAATAAAGACTAATGCTTTTCAAAGTTCTTCACAAGAATGGAAAACGAACAACAGATAACTAAATTCAATTCCACAACAATGCAGATACAATGTGGATACCTGAAAGATCAATCTGATGCCGTCCCTTGTATCGACCGCGACGGGCATGCAGGAGCAGAAATAGCCGCTGTCGATGATCCTATGCACGTCCTCCTGGACCTCCCGCACGGTGAGCGCCGAGTTCGCTCGGCACGCCTTGAGAGCCGCCAAAGCCTCCATTTCAAGGTCCTTCCTCTCCAGCTCCTCCCCGTCCTTGTTCCTCACCAGCACCTCGCTTATCAGAACCCTCTCCTCATCGTGCCGACTCGACGAGTGTCCCTTCTGATGCGACTGAGTCGTCTCGTCCGGCCGAGCCAGAGACAGCGACGCCGAGCATAAAAGCGGCGACTTCCCGACGAACTGGCTCCGGTCCACATTCCGGTTCCGCGACTCGGACTCCGCCGATTCGGGGGACCGACTCAGCGACAAAGACGCCGAGCAGAGAATAGGCAAAGGAGGGAACTTTGGGAAAGGCGAACGAGTCCTGAGCGAGTCGATGAGTTGGGCAAACGAGTTTCTGGTTCTGGCGAACAGAAATGGAAGGTCCACGTGTCGATGTTTGGGAGGGCGTGGGACTTTGGCGGAGGGAGACGAAGTGAACCGAACGCCGTCGTTCGGCGGCATTGGATGTGGACAGAGAAATGAGACCAGAGAGTGGTGTTTGGTTGCGGAGATAGAGAAGCCTTGTCCGGGAATAGGAAGGCTTTAGGGTTTTGGTTGACAGTCGAACAGAGAGAGAGTTGGGGTTTGGGGAAGAAGACGGAGCACCCGGGAGCGGGTTCGGAGGCGGGTCGTGGGCTTGGGTTTTGGGTACTTTTTATTGGGCTTGGTGGACCACTTCACTTCTTTTGGAAAATTTGAAAACCAAGCCGCGCTAAAACACCCATCCCCTCTCTCTCTCTCTCTCTCTCTCTCTCTCTAGCTCTTTCTGCAACTCGGTGAATCTGAATCGATGGTCGAAGTTTGAATCGGCGACGATGGAGAAGCTGTTGGTGCAGATCTTCGAGCGGAAGAAATGGATTGTTAACCAAGCAAAGCAGCAGACTTTCCTCTTCGAGCAACACCTCGCCTCCAAATGCCTCATAGACGGAATCGCCCCTCCTCCCTGGCTTTGCTCCTCCACCGACCCCAACAATGGTACTACTTTCCGACCTTAATCTAATTCAGTTTAAATCCCTCATGCGTTTTTCTGTATTAGTTTCAACCAAACAGTGCCCGAGAGTGTATTTTTTGTTTTTGTTTTTTATCATTTCTATAAAACCCTAGGTTTTCCACATTGTTTGGATAAAAATGTTGAATTTTGCTGCTTTCGACTGTGACATTTGCTGTTTTGTATAGGTTTTAGTGGATTGCGTTGTTAGATGATGAAGAAATGAAACCTAGGTTTTCCACTTTGTTTGGATAAAAATATTGAATTTTGCTGCTTTCGATTTCAAATTTGCTATTTTGTTTAGGTTTTGGGGAGAATTGCGTTATTGGATGATGAAGAAATGAAGCCTAGGCTTTGCACATTGCATTGTGTATTTGTGTACTTTTTGAGGGCATGGTTTGAATAACATTGTTAACTTTGTTGCTTTCGACTGTAAGGTTTGCTATTTTGTTTCGGTTTTAGTGGGAATTACGTTTTTAGATGACGAAGAAATGAAACTTTGGCTGTCTGCATTGCATTTTTTATTGGTGTAATTTGGACCGTTATGGCTTTCTTAATCCTCTGTTTGCCTGCTTTTAATTTTTATATTTGGGATATGTTTGCAATTCGAACGATTCATTAATGGAATATGGCAAGGAATACTGCACACACACACACATTTATGCTGTATGTGTAATGTATGTATGCATGTACAATGTCCTTGTGCTTATGTGCATGGCTTAATTAAGTATCTTTTGATTTGTTCTTCACAGTGTTGAACAAACAAAAGCTGAATTCCGGAGTTCCACTCCATGGCGCGCTGCCTGTGATCCCTTTTAGTAGTCACTGTTCTGTGTTTGACAAGCCAGCTCCCACAACTCACAGTGGGGAGCTACCAAATGGTTTGTGCACTGAACTTCATGGTTTGGACAAAGGTTTTGGTGCTGGAGATGTGGTGTTGGTTTTGCCACAGTGCTCTGTAGGTAATGCTGGGCATGTATCCAACGGCATTCTTCAAGGCGAGATAGAAGAGGATCCTAGTGTTACATCTCCCGAAGATGTGAGGGATGCAAGAATCTCAGTCATTAACCATGATCCAGCTTTATCACGGGCTAGAGGTGCAGGAGATGGGGTATCAATTTTGCCACAATGCCCTGTCAGTAATGCTGGATGTTCCCCCAACGTTGTTCCTCAAGGTCAGAGAAAAGAGTATCTGAGTAATACATCTCCTGAAGATCAAGGGGATGCAAGAACCTCTGACATTTACCATGACCCAGCTCTATCACTGGCTAGAGTTCAGAGATCCAAATCCAGACAAAAAGCTCTGGAAATTCGCAACAGTGCCAAAAAAAGCTTTTCACAGGATAAGAACAGTGGTATTGGGTACGCTAGTGGAACAATTGGGTGTGTGATATCTTCCCTACGGTCTGACCATGTGGATGAACTGAACTTATTCAAACCTCCTGATACAAGTGATTATGCTTGTGAAGTGGAAGAAGCAAAAATAGGCGAGTTTCAAAGGAAGGAAAGAGGTACTGCCATCTCCTCTGGTAGAATTACAAGATCTAGAAGCTCTGGTCAACAGGAGAGCTCTTTGAATGTCCGTGGCTCGGTTTGTATTGACCGAAAAAGTGGCGCTGCACTTGCAGATTCTATTGGCATATCACCTCAGCAGTCCAACCATGTAAATAAACTGTTGGAATTGGTTAATTGCTCTCATATCACTAATGATAGTCGCCAAGAGAATGAAGCAAAAGTAGGTGATTATTTTATCAAGGGAAAGGGAAGCAGCATATACTCTGGGAGAACAACAAGATCTAGAAGTGCTAGTCAAGAACCCAAGTGTCTTGATGAATTGTCCAAGTTGGAGCATTCATCTAAAAGCATAAGTGAAGATTGTGTCAGAAATTCATTGCAACAACCGAAACATGTTGACGAAATGGTGGAAGTGGTGAAATCTTGTGATGTTATTGATGGAAGTTGTGAAGCGAAAACAAAAGTGGGTGAGTGCTGGAGCAAGGGAACCAGTGGTTACAGTGGCAGAATTACAAGATACAGAAGTTCTTCCCGACACCCAAATGATGTTACCATTTATCCGAAGGTAGATGCTTCCTGTGTTTCGGTGAAGGGTGACTTCAATGATGCACATGGGTCCCAAGTGTCCATACTAAGGTCTCTGCCTGCTCAAAGTAATCTTGAGTTTTGTGCAGTAAATGGGGAAAAACATTCAAGTAAGGAGGATTCTTCTGCGGAGTATGTCTCCAGAAGTACAGGGTCACAAGCTGTGTGTAGGTCTGAAAAAATAGCAAAAGACTCCATCGCCAATATATCTAGTCAAAGAATTAATCAGTCAACATCTTCTGCATCTAACAAGTCTAACGAGGCACAGATAGCTCAAATATCTGCTGGAAGGTCTGTTCCAATTCAATGTGATCTAGATCTGTGCGCAGAGAATTCAACAGATTCTTCAGACAAGGAAAATGATGCAGATCACTACGCTAGTAGAAAGACAAATGCAGAAACTAATTGTACTACCGAAGGAATGTCAAAACCGGTCAATTCACAGGCTTTGGGTCATAGGAGTACGCGGTCCAGATCCGCTTCTTCAAGCAAGCATTTGTTAGAGAAAATGACTCGTGGGTCTGCAGGAATCAGGCTCCAGGATGTGTCAAGTACTATGGTAAAAGCAGTAGCTTGTACTCAAACACGTGAATTTGTTAAAGCTGCAACTGGTGGAGAAACTGAAATTGATCCTGATGCATTGGTTGAAGGTTCTGGATCAAAATTGGATGGCACTGGGCTTAGAGTTGGAGTGGAAGTTTTAGCCTCAAGGCAGCCAGCTGATTGTAATGTGTTTGTGAATCCCAAGCAACTTAATTTTGATGATGTGGAAGAGTCCTGTAGGAATGGATGTTATACTCCTGCTATTAAAGAAGGAATGCGGGAAAGGTCATCAGAGAAAAGTTCTCTTCCCTTGATGCAAGCTGAAGATATACGGGATGAAGGAATGACTGTTGATTACCAAGAAAACTGTAACTCATCCCTGCCGATGAATTTTCTCGGGGACCCGGAAGTTTCAGTCAAAGGAAAGGACCTCCAGAGTGGTTTATCTGAATCCCCTTCAAAGGAGTCTAGAAGTGTCTCAAATGGAAATGCTGTCTCATCAGTAAAAGAGGCATCCGATGTTCATAATGATGCAGGTATTAATAGTTTGCTAGAAAGTGGCAATAGTGAGTCTCTGTGTGGAAACATAGGAAGCGTAGAGCATAGTCCAAAGGCCTTACTAGAATCTCAAGGCCTTTCACTTTCTCAGGAGGATGTTGTAAAATCAATTCTTAGTAGAAGTCCAGTTGAAGAAACGCCTCAAAATGAGGACCACAACATGGTAGAGAGCTCTGAATCTTCACGTAAGGCACAAATTAAAGAGGTACTTATTTTTCTGTTATGCAGTGATCTCTTTCGCTCTCTCTTGGCTAAGTGGTGGCCCATATTCTGTTTAGTAGTCTTCTTTTATATGAGATTTTCTGTTTAATTAATTTTGACAATGTTCTTGTCTACTTTTATTGAATCTTTTATAATGCATAAGATTGTGTTTGACAGGGTGAAACTAGCAATGAACTGAACGTAGTCAAACCTCCTGACACAAGATCTTGTGAAGTGGAAGTGGCAAAAATAGGTGAATTTCAAAGCAAGGAAAGAGGCACTGCTATCTCCTCTAGTAGAATTTTAAGATCTAGAAGCTCTGTCCAACAGGAGAGCTCTTTGAATGTCAGTGGTTCAGCCATTAATGCCAGAAAAACTGGCAGTACACTTGCAGGTTCTATTGGCGTATCACCTCGGCTGTCTAACCATGCAAATCAACCCTTGGAATCGACTACTTATTCTCATTTCACTAATGAAAGTTACCAAAAGAAGGAAGCAAAAGCCAGAGATCACTTTCTTATGGAGGGTTTATGCCCTCAGCATAAACGAAGAAAGATTGAGCATAAAACAGTTGATGACCTGTCTGCTTCCTTGAACTTGAGAGAACAGGGTTTTCACACTGTCAGCAAAAGCTCAGTTGAAGAAACGCATCAAAATGAGGATCATCACAAGATAGAATGGTCTGAATCTTCACCTAAGGCACAGCTGATAGAGGTACTTCCTATTGTGCAGGGATCTCTCTCTCTCTCTCTCTCTCTCTCTCTCTCTCTCTCTCTCTCTCTCTCTCTCTCTCTC
>JAOTRO020000013.1:399967-416832 GCA_028566515.2 Pyracantha coccinea | reverse complement strand
ATTAAGACTTCTCTATAGCAATCTGAGACAATAAGGATTATTACCAAACCGTATGAATCACACTCATACTCTAACAGGGAAATCTATTGCTCTATTCAACCTTTATGAGTCATATCTTGTTGGCTCATATCTTGATATATGGGTGATGAAAGAGTATGGCATGGAAGATTCATGGACCAAACTGACAACTCTATGTCCACCAGATATACAAAGAGAAGCTCCCTACAAGCCATTATGTTTTAGGAAGAGTGGTGATTTAGTGTTGGTACCGGATGGTCCTGCTATTTATTATGGTGGTCCGTATGGAATAGTTTCTCTAGACCCTGTGAGCAAGCAATTCAAAAGTCTTGGATTTCTTGATTGCGAATATTACTATGCTGAATCTTATGTTGAGAGCATCGTCTTACTCGACAAGACCGATGCGGTTTCTTACTGAGGAAAACAACAGGTAAGGTGCGGTACGACGGCTTTTGTGTAGCTGCCATGTGATGACATAATATTCTTCAGAAGTTTATCAAGACTTTGATGAATCTGTTGCTTCTCTTTCTGTAGTCACTGTTTCAATCGAGTATCTGCTACATGGTTTATTAGTTTTAACAATCTCGCTTCCATTTTCGAGTTTTGACTAGATTAAGGATATCCTGGTTTCATATTTCTAGTTTTTCTGTTTGTGATCATGTGGATTTGTTGTCGCTTCATCTAAGTTTTTTTTTTCTTTCCATAAACTATGGCATGTCAGTATCCTAATATTTCGAAACACAGCATTTAAATTTTTGTCTTCAACGTGAAAGGAGCAAGATCTAAAAGAGGAAGCTTATGCTTGACAACTGAATAAAAACAAGTATAAAAATCTCTAATTAACTTAGTACGTTCATTATGCTTCATCAAATCATTAATAATTTTTAGGTTTAGGGTCTAAGATTTTCAACCAAAAGACTAAAACGAGGGTTCAAGTTTTTCAATTTTTAATTTTGCAATTCACCTCCGTTGTCTCATTTATCCTTTTGAGTAGAAGTTTGGTTTCAAATCCCCGAGACGCACAAGGGAACATATTTACAAGCTTTTATCTGAGACCAAGCCGAAAAAGTTAAGTCACTTAAACCAAAAGCTCGATCTCATTCCACAAACGAGGTAACATTTGCTTGGCCTTGAAGAAATCATTTGAGTCGAGCTTGACAATATACGAGCTTTATTCGAGATTGAGCCGAGTTTGATTTTGAGTAATAGGATTCGAACGGAACTTAAAAGGATTTTGATATTCCGCTTACCTCGACTCATTTACACTCACATGAGAAAGTCAAGAAGAATCATAACTATAATAGTTAAATCAAAAATATTGGAGCTATGCTCACTGAACTTTGGCCCAATTGAAGTATTGGTTCTTGAACTAAAAATTCGTGATCACTAAACTTGTTGTAATTGTTAAACCAAGAAACTTGGAGCACTAGTTCTTGATCCTTGCCGAATTTGAGCTTTGGTCCATCAACTAAAAATCCGTGACTATTGATTCCTAAAACAAAAAAATTATATGAAAGTTCAAACGGAGTTAGTCAAAAAACTATTGTTCCACATTATAAAAAAAATTCAATGATCAATGCTCATGAATTTTTAACTCACACAAGAAGGCTCCAATTATCTCTAAGCCTATAAATGAAAGAATTTTTAGTTGTGACGGGAACACGGATGATATAACACATGTTTTTATGTAAGTGGTGAAAAATTTTAACTTTTAAGTTATTAATTTTTAACACACATCTTCCACGACGATACGTGATGTACTGAAAAATCTCTCTATAAACGGTTCGAGTGTAATATGCTTCAGCCGTTGGATGTTATAATCCAACGGTTTCTGTCACTCGCGCTCTCTGGCGCCCAAAGATAGGCACTTTCAGTCGGCTCTTTGGTTTTCCAGTGAAGGAAGAAGGAAAGGCGCCACTGAAGTAAATTCCCAATGTTGTCCTCAACGGCTAGGCCGAAGCAATTCGCTCTAGTTTCCCACGCAGTTTCAAAGCTCAGAGCTTTCCATGCTTTCTCCCAGAAAAATCCCAATCCGAATCTCGGAGCCGACGGCGCCACAAGCATCGGTCGCGAAAATCCACAAGCCTCCGGTACGTAACTTTCTGTGGGCCTTTTTCGAGATTGAAGTTTTGATTTTGGTGCACGATTAGGCTTTTTTGGGGGGATGAACTGTTTGAAATTTGGGAAATTATGGCAGTTTCTTTGTGTCTCTCCGTTTTGAGATTAAAGTTTTGATTTTTGGGCACATTTCAAACTGTTAACATTTGGGGGATTCAGGTTGAAATTTGTGTGTTTTCTTTCACTGTTTTGTTTTGTTTTGCTTTGAGATTAAAGTTTTGACTTTGGGTACTGTGTGTTTGTTTTCGAAACCCAGTCACTTGGTCCCTCAGAAACTAATGAATTTTTATGTGAGGGACCAAACCCAAGTGCTGAGTTTTGAAGACTTAAGAGATCATTTGCGATAAAAACCTGCTAAACTGTTGAAATTTGGAACTGCAGGTTCAGAAATGGAGAAGAGCATATATGCAATTCTGACCATTGATCGTTGGGTGTCACTGAACCACATGGAGTATAGGATGGCTTCTCTCAGACCAGTTCATGGAAAGCTGGCTTTGAAGTTTCTAAATTGGGTCATCGAACAACCTGGTTTGGAAGTGAACCATTTGACTCATATACTTTCTGTCACAATCCATATACTTGTTCGAGCTAGAATGTATGATTCTGCCAAATCAGTTTTGGGGCATTTGTTGCAAATGGATTTTGGCCCGAAATCTGTTTTCAGTGCTCTAATGGACACTTACCCGCTTTGCAATTCAAATCCTTCGGTTTTTGACCTTCTAATTAGAGTATATTTGAGGGAAGGAATGGCTGGTTGTGCTGTAGAGGCTTCGTATTTGATGGGTTTGAGGGGATTTAGACCGTCTACTTGTACTTGTAATATGGTCCTAGCTTTGTTGGCAAAGGACAGGAAAGCGGCATCAGTATGGTCTTTTTTCAAAGAAATGCTTGCTCGGAAGGTATGCCCTGATGTTGCTACTTTTAATATATTGATTGGTGTTTTATGTGCGGAAGGGAAGCTTAAGAGAGCTAGTTATCTTTTGAGAAAGATGGAAAAGAGTGGCTATGCTCCGAACACAGTTACTTATAACACTTTGCTCAATTGGTACTGCAAAAAGGGGAGGTATAAAGCAGCCTTTGAGCTTATTGATCATATGGGTTCAAAGGGTATAGAAGCAGATGTGTGTACATATAACATGCTTATTGGCGATTTATGTAGAAATAATAGAAGTGCAAAAAGTTATCTGCTGTTGAAGAAAATGAGAGGGAAGAAGTTATCTCCAAACGAGGTTACTTACAATACTCTTATTAACGGGTTTGTTAAGGAGGGGAAAATTGATGTTGCTACCAAGGTTTTTGACGAGATGTCTAGGTTTAATCTATCACCAAATTCTGTTACTTTCAATGCTTTGATTAATGGCCTCTCTCAAAATGGTAAGCTTGAAGAAGCTTTCAGACTTTTCGACATGATGGAAGCAACGGGAATAAGACCTACTGAAGTCAGCTATGGGGCTCTTTTGAATGGGCTGTGTAAGCATGCCAAGTTTGATTTAGCAAGAAATCTTTTTGAGAAAATGCAGATGGATGGGATTGCTGTTAGTTGTGTTATGTATACAGAGATAATGGATGGGTTATGCAAAAATGGGTTGCTTGATGAAGCTATGAAATTCTTTAATATGATGGTCCAGGATGGTGTGAATCCCGATATTGTAGCATTTTCAGTTCTCATAAATGGACTTTGCAGAGCTGGGAAGATGAAACATGCGAAGGAGATGGTATGTAAAATCTATAAAGCTGGCCTTTCACCGAATAGAATAATTTATTCTACTTTAATCTATAACTCTTGCAAGATGGGTAACATAGCGGAAGCATGTAACATTTATGCGGCTATGAACTGCACCGGTCATGGTGCTGACCATTTCACATGTAATCTATTGGTTGGTTCCCTTTGTGAAGCTGGAAAGCTGGGAGTGGCAGAAGATTTCATGCGTCATATGAGCAGTATCAGTCTTGATCCAAATTCTGTTACTTTCGATTGTCTAATAAATGGCTACGGAAGCATGGGAAATGGGTTGAAAGCATTTTCTATATTTGATGAAATGATTAAATCAGGTCATCATCCAAGCCCATTCACATATGGAAGTATACTGAAAGGGCTATGCAAGGGTGGAAATTTGGGGGAGGCGAAGAAATTTTTGAAGAAACTCCACGGCATTCCATATGCTGTTGATACTGTTGTGTACAATACAATACTACATGAGACATGTAAATCTGGAAATCTGCATGAGGCTGTTGCCCTTCTTGATGAGATGGTTGAGAATAACATTCTACCTGATAATTATACATATGGTAGCCTTCTTGCTGGGTTATGTTGGAAGGGAAAAATTGTTGCTGCCATCCTGTTGTTCGGGAAAGTGATGGAAAAGGTAACTTTCTCACAAAGTGCAACGATGTATACCTGTCTAGTTGATGGCCTTTTCAAGACCGGCCAGTCAAAGGCTGCTTCATATCTCTTTGAAGAGATGGAAAACAAAGGTTTATACTCAGATACTATTGCTTGCAATGTAATGATAGATGGATACTCAAGGATGGGAAAAATGACGAAGGCAAAAGAACTCTTTTCAACTATGGGGAGCCAAAGATTGCCCCCTAATTTGGATACATATAATATTCTCTTGCATGGATACTCGAAAAACCGGGACCTCTTGACATGCTCTGGTTTATACAAGAAAATGATCCGGGCCGGATTATATCCTGATAAATTGACATTCCACTCTCTTATTCTGGGATTATGTGAGTCTGGTATGTTGGATATTGGCCGCAAAATGTTGAATAAGATGATAATGGAAGGTGCTGCAGCTGATCAGTTAACATTTAATATGCTTATTAGAAAATTTTCTGAGACTGGTAAGGTGGGGAAGGCCTGTGATCTTGTTGGGGTCATGGATATGTTAGGAGTTTCTGCTAATATAGAAACCCATGGTGCAATCTTGAATGGACTATTTAGATGCTCGAATTTCCAAGCATCCTGTGTTCTTCTTTATGAAATGTTGGCCAAAGGTTTCATTCCTGAGCATACACATTATATAACCCTAATTAATGGTATGTGTAGAGTGGGAGATATTCAAGGAGCATTCGAGCTAAAAGATCAGATGGGAGCTCTTGGTGTCACTTCACGTGACATTGCTGAGAGTGCTATGGTTAGAGGGCTTGCGAAATGTGGGAAGATTGAAGACGCCATGCTCGTTTTTGATCACATGCTTCGGATGAAACTCATTCCAACGACTGCTACTTTTACTACTTTGATGCACATGTTCTGTAAAGAAGCCAACCTTGAAGAGGCTCTAAAACTGAGGGGCGTAATGGAACGTTGTGGTCTGAAGCTTGATGTTCCAGTGTTTAATGTTCTGATTTCAGGCCTTTGTGCTAATGGGGATGTTGTGGCTGCATTTGAGCTTTATAAGGAGATGAAACAAAGAGGGCTGCTGCCCAACGTGACAACATATACTCTGCTCGTTGGTGCTGTTTCTGCCGAAAATAATCTTATCGAAGGTGAACAACTTTTGGAAGATTTATGTGAAAGGGGATTGATATCTGGAAATTGTGATAGAAACGCCCTAACACTGCAAGAGGTTTTGACGATTGCAATGCAAAAACTCAATTCTTTGAGGCGCATAAAAGGAACTAATACTAAGACGTGTAGTGAATCAACATAATTTGATTGGGAGTTGTGACTTCGGCGGGCTCTCATTACTTAACCAAGTTTTAATGTATACATTTCTACTGGGGGTCTGGTGGTCTGGAGGGAGGTGGAAATCAAATGGGTTCTCTCTCTCTCTATCTCTCTTTATCGATGGGAGATGAGTGCGATGGCTCTCATCACTTGCCCAAGCTATGATACAACGTGACCTTCTGAGGTAGGCTGCATTCTTCAATTCCTTTTTCCTTCTTTTTTTATTTAACCTTCTTAACATATATTCTGGTTATTATATTTATACCATAATGTATTTTCTGCTACTCGGGTGAAATGCAGTCTACCTAATGCTTGGATGCCATGTGCAAGTTCCAACTTCTGCTATTTTCCTCTACACGCTATGTAAGTTCCAACTTTTTCTTATGTGCATTTACAAGCCCTTGTTTTCTTTCATGATCAAAAGGCCGTACGAGGTTCAGTTTCCCATTTTAACACCAATATTCTGTTAACATTCTCTTTATGTAGCAGAGGCTACTTTCTGGCAACAGTTTACCTGAATGCCGAGGATGCTCTCCTATAATGCATAAGGTTCGCTGATAGGTAATACCGTACTATGCCATTATCTGGTTTAGTTACTTCTCTCTTTCATATCGGTCTCTGAATATTTCATTTTTGTGCTGCAAGCCTGCAACTATTAAAGAGAGGGTTCTCTTGGTCTTCGCAAATGCGCAAGAGTTTCTGAGCACTGTCATTCGGATAGCTGTAAGTTGTGTTTTGCCTGAAATACATTTCTGGAAACCTTTCCATAATCCGTTAAACTTTCTCGTTTTGTATCAAATCTAAATTCTGCGTTCTTTTCTTATCGAGTGAGCGAATATAATCCATCCCGGCGCCATGAATACCCAGATTTTTTCGGAAGACACATAACATGGCAACAAAGGTGGAGGGAAACAGATCTTTGGTAGAGAAGGGAGTTGGCTACTGAGGAGGGAACCAAATGTAGTGGATGGGGTGTCTCTGAATCTGCACCTCCATGTATTTTAGGGTTCTATATTTGCAAAATATAATGCCATGCTAATTGCATGGCAGACAGAATCTAGCAAAATTTACATGGGAAAATTGCATTTGTTGACTTTGTGTAATTTATGATATGCCCTATTATTTTTGTTTGTATTAATGCATTCTCTGTCTCTCAGATTCCTCTAGGTTCCAGGATTTTAATTTAATCTGTTTTAGGCTTTTTAGCAAAAATGATATTGGCGTAACTCTGCACTTTGGTCCCTGACAATGAAAATTGGTAGAAGTGGTTCCTGAGTTTGTCTATTATAAATCATTTTGGTTATTCTGTGAAAAATATGTCCATATCATAATGATTCACATTGAACAAACTCAAGAACACTTCTATCGATTTTCGTTGTTAGAGATCAAAGTGAGTAATTATGGCAACCTCAATGACCATTTTGTATAAAAAGTCTTTAATTTATTTTTTTCTTCCCCAAAATCTACAAGTTTTGAAATCGAGATTTTTCGTGATATAGGATGACTCTAAAACCAATATTACTGCTAGGGCCTAGTCGTTCACGTAACTAAGAGCATTTACTCTAAACTCAAGATTTGTGTTTGAATTTTCTCACATTATTGTTTGTATCAAAGAAACCGAGTGTTAAATTTGGTAAGGATATAGTTTAGTGAAGCCATAGCATACAATTTACGATTTCTAACTCATGATCTAAACCAAGTGTTTACAATTTTTGTATCTCGTCTCTGTGTCATTTGAATTAGATCTCGTGAACGCTTATCGACATTTCTCGAAATACAAACGTTAACTGATCGGTGTTTGTACTTTGCGAATAAAATGATACATTTTTCTTTCATTAATGGAAACAAAAACTTTGATCTAAACTAATTGACGATTAATTAAGTGATTAATTAATTAATTAATTTGATAGCAAGTGACAAGACATGGAGACGCCCAACCGTTTTGAAATTTTGGAGACATGGAATGCCAGCAAGGCAATGTGCTGTTTGCTTCCGTGTAACCCAACAGCTATTCCTTTACTTCCTCACTCCGTCTGCCAGCTCACCATCCCGTTCCATTATTACTTTTCTTTTGGATTAAATTACACAAATGCCTCTACATTATTATTATTAAACAAAACAACAACATATCTTTATCTCATCAAATGAGATTCGTCTGAACGAATTGTAGAAGGTTACTGTGCTTAATTTTGCGGTCAGTTTTATGTGACTCGTCTGTTCCAAATACTATATGTCTTAACTGATTTGTAATTCAAATTGGTGAAGATTGATACATTCACATAAAAACATCGGGCTTAGGGAAATATTTGCTTATGTTTGGGGTGGCAGACACACCTAAGAGGAGGAGAGCAACTTGTATAGCACATGTACCTTGTACAACGCAACAATGACATCTCGTAGATACAAGGTCACATTGAAAGAAAACTAGTACACGTTTTTATGTTACACTTACACATGTGCTCATAATAGAAGAGGTAGTGTTTGTACAATTTTTCTGTAAAATGATTTTTACACACGTTTTAATCTTCTCACATGCCTCTTCTTTGGGCTGGTCTGGTTTGATATTACTGTGCTTTGAAAAAAAAAAATTTGTTTCTTCTGTGTTGTGAGAATAAGTTCATTTTTACTGCTTCACGTTTTCATTTTTTTTATACAAAACTGTAAAAATAAGCTGTTTTTAAGTGTTTACCAAATACCTTTTTGAGCTCAGCTTTTTTTTATACTCACTTTTTATAAAAGCACATCAGGACCAAATCAGTAATTTATGTCTGACCATTGGATTAAATAAATCAAATAAACTAACAGCCAAAAATAAATATAAGTGTATAAGAGTGTATGATTTCTCTTCTCTGTTTTTTTGTCAATTATTTCAACCTGCCTTCCCTTCAATTTTATTCCACAAATCACGTCAGGGCTGACGCCGAGTTAACGGCGATGCGATCACCTTTCCGTTCACGTCAACAAAACAACGCCGTTCATCCAAGAACCAAAAACTGTTAAAGCCTTTTC
Source organism: Pyracantha coccinea (assembly GCA_028566515.2). Taxonomy (NCBI): domain Eukaryota; kingdom Viridiplantae; phylum Streptophyta; class Magnoliopsida; order Rosales; family Rosaceae; genus Pyracantha; species Pyracantha coccinea. The sequence continues at coordinate 408,014 of JAOTRO020000013.1, read as the reverse complement.
ATATTCTTCCCAGATTTCACATCAATCATAGGCCCATTTCTGGCCCAACCTCTTCTCTCTCTCTCTCTCTCTCTTCTCTCTCTCTCTCTCTCTCTCGCTCTGCTTTCCGAGTCATTTCATTTTCCCGGAAAATCAAAAAGATCTTTCCTTTTTGATCGAATTCATGTCGGTACGTAATCATTTTCGTCTCTTTCTTCAATCCGAATATAAATTCTTAATCTTTATATGCCTTTATTTGTTTTTGTTTATCTTTAATCTTTGCGATGCTTAATTTGCTGGATTTCTGATTGGATTAAGCTCTAATTCATAGATTTGTTCGTTAATCTGTGTTAATCTGATTGTAATTATCTCAGATGCATTTGTTTTACATTAGTTTCTGAGTAAAATTCATGTTTTTATTTAAATTTTTTATGTTTTATTATTATGTTAAAGTAAATACATACTTGATGCAAAATTTGAATTTTCCAGAGGAGCAGATTCTAATTCTTCAGTTTGGTTTTTTAGTTTTGTTTAATTAGGTATATAGTGAAAATTAAATGAACAGAAAAGGGTAGTGAAAAAATGACCAAGTTTCCTTTGTGTTTTTAAAAAATTAATAAGTTGAAATTTTGGAGAGTATATTGCTTTTTGGAGCAGGTATTGTTTCGAGGGTGTGAATCCCATGTTGTGGAATTAAAGCGACGATTAAATAGTTTGAGTGATCTCGGGAATCTCCACCACCGTTGCCAATTGGTTTTGGGTTGGATGCTCGAATTGTTATAGACTTATAAGTATTGTTGGTTATTTTATTGTCATTCATTGTTTGAGTGGGGAATATAATCTTTGTACAAATTGCTTCCTGATGATGGTTATGTCTGGTTTCTGTGTTTTACTTTTAATGATTAGTATATTGAGGGCATCACGTACTTCCTAAGTTCTCATGTCATGTTCATGTGTATATGTGGTTCTGTATGTATGCGTGTGTTCTTCATCCCGACTTTGAATGTGTAAACTAGCTGGACAAAGAGGTTTTGTTGTAATTGCCTTGCCCAAACCAAGTATTTCATTAAGGGCTAAATAGATTTCCTTTAACTGGGTTCTTATGTCCACAGGGAAGGGTAAGAGTTCTTTTTCCCTTTTCGCGTTTCAGTCAATTGGTGTATCTTTGGAGTTTTTATTAGTATGATTATGGCGGGTTGAGCTTCTGTGCTAGGTGTGCTTCCTGAAAATGACTGAGTTATGTTGTCTAAAGTTGTGTGTCCAAATTTAACAATTAGTTGCCTTTTCTGAGTTTTTCCTTCCTGTCTGATTTTTATTTTCCACCTTTTTTCATAGGATATTAGCTCCATGGTATGCTGATTGCTTCTTGTTTGTATATTCTCGTGTTTTTCCTTTACAATGAACTCAGTGAAATGTTACTATGAATTGGAGTGTTTCACAACTTCACGTCGTCTTCGAGTGATTTCTAATCCTATCACAGTATTCAGGAGAGGAAATTGCTCTCATTTTTGTAGTCTAGGATTATCCTAAAAGATGCAGCACTGAGTAGGAGTTAGGAATTTAACTCAGTGTTGCACAAATTTACTACCAAGAGAAAGTTTGTAAGCACTTATATTCTGACTCAGATCCGTACGGAAGTGTTTTTTGGAAAGTTGAAACCATATAGCACTAGCCCAAGGTTGAGATCAAGTTAGAATTGTTAGATTGGTGTTCGGCATGTAAATACTAGTGGTATGATATTGGTATGCGTTCTTAGGTATATGGGGCCATTACCTGTAAGCTTGGTAGATATTGACACCCTTTTCCGGGAATTGATTTCAATGGTGTTTGATCCTATTGAAGGATCATTTGCATTTTGCAGTCTAGAAAACCAGGGAAGCTTGACATTGGGTTTCTGGTGGTCTGTCCTCTGTGATTAATTCAATTCTATCCTGGTGTGGGGTATTTGATTGATGACAACGTAAATAGGTTCGAGATGTAACAGAGTGCTTGTCTGTCCTTTTGTCTTTGTAGTTGAGAGAATATGTTATTGCTTCATAATCATTAGCTGTGTGAACTTATTAGTTAGGCGCCCTATGCCTTACTATGCTGAGTAACAATAGAATATTTTACTGATTTCTAACAGGAAAAAGGCAGGCCACTCCCAAAATTTGGTGAATGGGACGTCAATGATCCTGCTTCGGCTGAGGGGTTTACTGTGATCTTTAACAAGGCTAGGGATGAGAAGAAGACAGGTGGAAAACCCGAGTCACCAGGAAAGGCTGATCCTAATATCAGGCAGGGAGGAGGAGTGGATCCTGGCACTGGCAGGCCTTCATCTGTAAGATTCTTTCTCATAACTGTTGACTCGTTTCTTTCTCTGGTGATTTGATATATAATGAGTTAGCCAAGAGCAGTTCATTCTTTGCCTACTAGATGGCGGTTTTCTTAGTAGTAAGTTTTTGCTTTCCAAGTGATGGTAGTACAATATACAGCTATATGTAACTCTGCCGTACCTGTCAAACTTAGCATACCGTTTGATGTTAAAATAAATGCAACCGACTTGTATAGAACTCTAGTTAGGAGAAGGGGGAAAAGGCTTTACATCTAATATTAGTACCAAGATATTTGAAAAGTAGAATAAAAGAAGATGATTCGGCTGTTTTATCTGCATTGTTTGATTGCTCCATGCGCGTGGAATTGGCATAGGAAGTTACAAACACTCTGGTTGTCCTCTTTTAGACTGATGTAGTCTCATAGATACAGTTTGTTTCATTGTAAATAATTGAAAGAACTAGTGGCCCTGAAAGTATTTTCTCATCTCGTCAATTGATGATTGCGTGACCTTTTCGTTTCTATGTTGTTGAGTATCTGTTGTGTTTCAGTAGAATAATAGAACGAACAATTGACTGGTGGGTCGTTATTTATGCTGCTGAAAGTTGATCTAGTTTGCTTGATTTGATTTCTTGGTGCACAGAAAAAATGGTTTTGCTGCCTTCATCAACCACAGACCGAGTCTTGACAAAGTTGTTCTCTGCGCAAGTGCTCCGATGGAGGAGCACGGTGTTCTGTAACTTGCTCCACCATATTTTTCCAAAGAAGATAGGGATCTGTATAGCAATGATGGATGGAATTACCGTGTCGCGTAAAAAAACAAAAAAACAAAACAAAAAAACTTTGTGATGGGAGGAGTAAAGAATGACAAATACTTATTGTATCTATATTGTCCGTCTGATCTGTTTCTTCGTCTTATCTTTGCTTCAAGCTTTAGAGATTTGCTTATGACATTCTTTTCCTTCTTCCCTAATTGTATTATCAAACCACTCTGTGTGTGAAATTATTTTGTTTTCGATTTCAATTTCCGAAAACCTTTTTCTTCTTTTCCATGTTCGTATCTAGTTTTGGTAAACAAATTGTACCTTTCAATAAAGAGAAGACAAGGGAAATGATTTCTTGCTAGTTTTGAATGGATGAGTAATACTGAAGGAGTCATTATGGTTTACTTGCAAATTACAGTTTAACGCGTGTCCAAAAACTTGTGTTCTCAAAACGAGTTATTTTTGTATGTTTTGAATTGTGATTTACAGGCAAGGAAGAAGAATGGCTCCTTGTACGTAAATACCAACCAAAATTATCGATCGATCACCATTGCATATGAACGTGTATTCTTCACAACAGTCACTCAAGAACAACCAGGCACAAACGCACATAATTTCCGATCACTCGTGTTCAACGACTCCCCGAGAAAGTAAAAGAAAACATAAACATGGAGTAACAATTGAAATGTAAAATCCTTCTACTGTGATTAAATATCGTGGCTGTGTCAGCGTTAGACTCTGGTCATCCCAAGCTTCCGTTCAAAAAGGCGGCGAAGTAGGAAAACTTGGAGAAGGCTGGCACCAACAAGCGCTGCTGATTCGAAAAAAACCTTATGGATCGCCCTCCGGCCCATTGCTTCGTTTGCTGCATCAACGAACGCAAGAAACAACTTATACCATGAAAAGATTAACAAAGACACTACACTTGGACGCTGCTAGCGAAACATAGATGTTTATGCACACTACGGAATCAATACTAGTTCAATTGAGAAAGAGTAAATGCGAAAAGAATAGTTGTTTAGATGCCTGATTTGGAGATAATCCTCAACGTAGTCAATAAAAAGGCGAACCCAAGCCAACAAGAGTCCCGGCTTTGCGAGGCTCACCCTCAACGTAATCAATCATCAATTATTTAGAGTTGAGGAAATACCTATTGCCTGTCGTTCGGTCTGAGCCTCTAGCCAATGCTGCTCAAATTGAATGTTATAAAGAGCCTCCTCTAACTTTGATACCTGTTCTAACAACGGATTAAAGTGCTCTGCACGTATGCACAAAACTACCATAAGTCATCGTCCTTATTTTTACGAGGATCTCGCTAGTGAAAATGTAATCAAAGAAATTTAAAGAGTAAAATGGTGCGTATCAATCGCTCACCATCTTTTGCGTGTTGATCATAGTATGTAAAATGGCTAACATGTACATCGAAATCTATGGTTTCATGATAAGGAGACTTGTTAGTGAAGCAAAACTGATAGACTCCTTTGTGACGAGCGACAAAGTCATACTTCTCGGTAGTCTTGTCACGAAAATCATGAATCTTGTCACCGGAAGGCCCCTTCACCTGAAAATTTCAACGGCATTGTATGATCACTATGATCCATCATCCATTTACATACACGAACACATGGTTTCTGTTTAGCTATGTATGCTATGAGCTATCTTATCAATTTGGCCAGTAAATGCAGAAGATTATAGCGCAGTTAAAAACATATATTGGAAATTATCAACCCGATTCAGACAACAAACAAGGAGCTTACCACGAGATCAACACCGTCTTGAGTATAATGCCACGACGCATCAACCTTAATAACAACGAAAGAGATGTGGACAGTATCTCCTTCGTATTGAACATTATGAGAGAAGCACTCTTCTCTGTCAATCACAAATCTGATTCCAAAAGCTGCTTCTAGGCTCAACAAAAATGTCAGCAGCAAAACAGCAGCACAATTCGAAAACCCAACTTTCATCTGCAGATTTAATAAAGGGTTGTCAAAATCTTTAAAAATATAAAATAAAACTACAGAAAACTCTAGCGCACACAAATAATTACATACAAAATAGCAAACTTTCTGGTTTCCTTCTCTTATAACTGAAAAATAAATACTACCCAGAAACTATTTTCCACCAGAAGAAATAGAGAAAAATTAAGAATTCTAATACCCCATTACAAACTCCGCCTGTGTAAGTTTATCTTATGCTACTGGTCCCAAGCACGGATAAAAGGGGAGGGCATCAAGTAGTCGACACCTCGAATCCCTATGAATATCCATTACAACTCCTCCGCAAAGTAATTATAATCTAATTTTGAAACAAAAGATTCCACTTTTTAAGAGATTGGCCGGAAACAGATAAAAGATTAAAACATGCGATACAATCAAAGGGTGCAATCGCAACAAATCGATTCCATTCCATGTCCTGTTTGGCTGCCTAGAAAGTGAAAGAAAATTTAGAAACACCCTCAATTAACGTAAAAACATAAGTTCTAAAATTTGCGTCTATGTTCTTTTCTTTTGCATCAAAACAGAGTTACATAAGATCAAACAAAACGAGATTAACCGTTGGAAACTATGAAATTTGTAGAAAAAGATAGGATTTACCTTGGAATGTTTGAACGATTTGATTAAGCCCGCAGAGGAAAAAACTTATGTTTGAACGATTTGTCGGAGATAAACAGTTGGGAGGATGAAAGAGTTTTGTGTTTATTTATGTTTCATATCTCCAAGGGGAATACTTCGAACGTAACGAGACTGCTAGTACACCAAAAGCTTCAGTTTAGTATTTTTTGTCGTTTTATATCCGACATGTCGTTCTCCTTCCGTCTTAAATTTTTGTTAGGGTAAATTATATTTTACATCTTTAAATTTGGATGTAATTACAATCTCACACAATATTTTTAAAACATTTTCATTTCATACAGTGGGTAACATTTTATTTTAATTTCATACATCTGTTAATTATTTTGATAAGTTGATTCTTAACTAATAACGTGGTAGTCAAAGTTATCCACATAGATAAAAAAAAATATAAATAAATCAATTTAAAAAGAAAATATTTTTTATGCCAACCGCCAAGTGCGGGCTGGTTCGGTAAGGGATACCGAACCAAAAGTGGTATATCAAATCCTGAACAGAAAATTTTCGAGACAAAAATCTGATGACCGATCTCGAACCGAAATTTCGGGATTCCCGAAATATTTTCGGTATTTGGGAATTTCTCCAAACCAAACCTACATCAGAATCCAAATCATCTCGATTGAAATTGAAATCATCCGAAGCTGCACTAAAAATCCAAATTGAAATCAGAGATATAGTGATAGTGAATTAGTGAAGATTTATGGTAGAGAGAGACAGAGTGAAGAGAGAGACCTGCGTTCTTTTCCTGACCCGAGCCCCCAATTCGAAACCATAAGTCCCAATTCGAAACCCTAACCTTAATTTGAAATCCCAAACACATAGATAATCACTGGAGAGAACTGGAAATGGGGATGAAACAGTGAGGTGTGGTGGTGGCCGAAGTGGAGACGGTTCGTCGAAGTGAGATTGTTAGACTGTACGTGGCTGATGAGCTTCGAATCTGAGAAAGAGAGAGAGTCTGAGACTAAGTGAATGCAGATAAGAAAGGCAAAATGAAATGAGAGAGAGTGAGTAGGGATGTGTCGGCTTGGTTTTGGATTGAGTGGAAGGAAATGTGGTTTCGATTTTGAAGTAAGTAGAGATGGTTTCTAGGTTGCAGACAGAAAGGAAATACGAGAGATAAGAGATGGAAAATAAGTGAGAGATAAAGGGTTAGGTGGTTTATGGGTTGTAGAGAGAGAAAGAGATAATACAAGAGAGATGACTGATGAGACAAAAAATAAGAGAGAAAGAGAGAGTTCTGTCTAGAAAACAAGCAAAGCACCCGTGACCCATCCATCCTACTTTTGTCAGCACCAAACCACACTTTAGTGATTGTAAAATATGATAATAGTTAGTACATGACACACCCCTACCCGAAATGTCCACTAGGACTCCGAATCGAGTTGTGCTGGCAGACACCTGGAAGTTGACGAAGCCATAAAGTGTGATAATGTGAAAAATGTGAATAAATTTCAACCTAAAAGTGCCTAAATACCAAAGTGTGCAGTGAGCGGGTATGGACCCATTTCATATATGACGTTACAGAGCACGAGTAAAGTGCAGTACAGTAAAACAAGAATTATACCATCATAGGAAGCCACATGTACTGGATATGCCAAGACTCCTCGTCGATACAAAAACTTTGCTACTAGCACCTGGAGGGGCATAAACAGAAAATGTGAGTGTGCAAAAACAAAGTTTTAATAAAGATTCTTCTAAACATTATCACCCCGTGCAGTAAAACCTCTATGGTTTCCAGAAAATCATGCTACGTGTAAGTATGAAATCAAATATATGCTAACAGTAAATCCAGAAGTATACCACGACACAGCATCTCATCAGCAATATAAATAATCATGTGCTCAATAATCCATACTAGCACGCAAGTCGGAGTTACCTAATGTGACCTGTACGACTGCACCCATATCTCATTAATCAATACTAGCACCTAAGTCGAAGTCACCTATAGTGACCTGTACGACTCACCCATATCTCATCAATCAATGCTAGCACCTAAGTCGGAGTCACCTATAGTGACCTGTACGACTCACCCATATTTCATCAACCAATGTTAGCACGTAAGTTGGAGTCACCTATAGTGACCTGTACGACTGAATCCATATCTCATCAATCAATGCTAGCATGTAAGTTGAAGTCACCTATAGTGACATCAATGAATGCTAGCACGTAAGTCGGAGTCACTTATAGTGACCTGTACGACTGAATCCGTATCTCATCAATCAATGCTAGCACGTAAGTTGGAATCACCTATAGTGACCTGTACGACTGAATCCATAGCTCATCACATATCCCTGCACACGAGTCGAAACCACCTAAAGTGGTCTGTACGACAGGACTGGGTGTAAATAAATACGC
>JAOTRO020000013.1:378754-390918 GCA_028566515.2 Pyracantha coccinea | reverse complement strand
GGCCCACATGTAGCCCGACGTTTTGGGCTGGGGTGGAGAGGGGTTTTTGGGCTTTGGGGGATAAAACTGTCCAATTCCATTGGCAACTGAGGTGGGGTGAAGTTGCTCTAAGAGTATTCTTCTTTCTAAATATAGAAAGTTTAGAGTATATAATTAGATTTTTTTGCCACTTAGTACTACGGTCTAGTGATATTCCTCTTCACTTGTAAGTGAGAGGTCTTAGGTTCGATTCTCGCCAAAGGCGAATTTGAACTACATTATTGCTAGTCCATTATGAGGTTTGGCCTACCCCTCCCCTTAGTATAGATAATATTGTTTGTTCAAAATTTTTTTTTAATGCTAATAACAATTTCTTATATATATATCTCATCAAAACAGCACATGGAGGTGCACACTTTCAAAGTAAATATTAACGGTGAAAAAATAAGTTTGGGCGGTGCAGCCCACCATATATTGATTTGTTCCCTGATAGTCTGATACCTGTTTTCTGATTTTTTTCTTCTTCTTTTGCTACAGAAATTATACAAAGAAATGGAGAATCAAATCCAAAATGCAGTGAAACTAAGCAGAATTTCTGAAGAAGAACGATCAAAATGCAAAGGCTTTTCTCAGTGGGATCCAAATTCATCTAGACGTGACCATGACACCATTCTTCGAGTATGAAACTAATTTGATATTCAAATCATCTCTTTTAAAGAAAAAATGCAATTCAGAGTCATAGTAAACAACAACAGGGCCTTATTCCATTAAGTTGGGTTGCTGTATGAATCTTAGAACGTTAATGCGCTCGATTTTGTGTCAAGTCTTGCGTTAGCTCCAAGTACTTCATGTCTTTTACGTAGTAAAACATTGAAAAAAAAAAGGTTAAACTTTTCCACTGATGTCTGATATTTGATGTGTAATAATTACACTATTTGTCCAGATTCTTGGGAGAAACCCTAATTCAAGAGATGTTGAAGGGTGTGTATTGCCAACTTTAGTGTATTTAGCTCGGGAGAAAAGGCCTCAGCATCACCATAACTTCAAAGCTGGCGCTATGAATGCTCTGGTAATTATAAACTTACATCTACTCGGTAATATTTTTTTTATTTTTTATTTTATTACAAAAGAGACTAAAAGCCATAGACATTCATGGCCAACCCTCACAAAGTGGAGAGCTTTGTTGGCTTCGGGTCGCCCTTAGAGAGGTGAAAATAGTGCTTCCAAAACCATCAAATATTAGAATGTTTGTTGATAATAATCATTCACTGTTTGTGATGTGATCCTTAACATTAATGCAGATTAGGGTATCTTCAAACATTAGCAATGGGCAGGTCATTCTTAATGTAGACTGCGATATGTATTCGAACAACTCCATGGCCATACGTGATGCGCTTTGTTTCTTAATGGATGAAGAAGAAGGCCAAGAGGTTGCCTTCGTACAGTTCCCACAGAATTTTGAAAATATAACTAAGAATGATTTGTATAGCAATACTTTACGTGTAATCTTCGAGGTGAGTAGATGTTAATAGAGTTACAAGACTGTAGAATTGAACTTATTTAATTGAAAAGTTTCATGTTAAGTTATTCTAATCTTTATAATTGACATGTTGGAGTGGGGATTGAAGATGGAATTCCATGGCATGGATGGTTATGGCGGCACTATGTATGTCGGAACTGGATGCTTTCACAGAAGAGAGACTCTTTGTGGGAGAAAGTTTATCAAGGGATCCAAGTTTGATATGAAAAGGGAGATCAGTGGACAAAGAGAAGAAAGTAGAATTCATGAATTAGAAGAAAACTCAAGAAGTCTTGCAAGCTGTACATTTGAAGAGAACACTCAATGGGGAAAAGAGGTCTCTCTCTCTCTCTCTCTCACACACACAGCGCACAAACAACTGCACACTAATTTTAGCTTGATGAATGTCTATAATTTGCAGATGGGATTGAAATATGGATGTTCGGTAGAAGATGTGATCACAGGGCTATCAATCCAATGCCATGGTTGGAAATCAGTGTATTGCAATCCCACAAGGAAAGCTTTCTTAGGAGTAGCCCCAACTACGCTAACTCAGACGCTTGTGCAGCATAAGAGATGGACAGAAGGCGATTTCCAGATTTTGTTTACTAAATACAGCCCTGCATGGTATGCACATGGAAAAATTAGCTTTGGTCTTCAACTTGGATATTGTTGCTTCTGCTTCTGGTGTTGGAATTCCTGGGCAACGTTATTTTATTCGATTGTCCCTTCCCTTTACCTCCTCAAAGGCATTTCCTTGTTTCCACAGGTACTGTTTTTGTGTCAAAATTAATATACATATTTTCTTTTGCAACTTACTCAACGTTTATAATAAGGGTTTTGCTTTCTGGATTTAGGTCTCGAGCCCTTGGCTCATACCATTTGCATACGTGATAGTTTCGGAGTACACTTGGAGTTTTGTTGAGTTTTTGTGGTGTGGTGGCACAATCTTAGGTTGGTGGAACGATCAACGAATGTGGCTTTACAAGAGAACAAGTTCCTACCTATTTGCCTTCATTGACACCATTTTAAACTCGCTTGGATATTCTGATACAGCATTCATGATAACATCTAAGGTGGATGACGAAGATGTGTCAGAACGATACAAGAAAGAGGTTATGGAATTTGGAGATTCGTCACCAATGTTTACCATACTTGCAACACTAGCAGTTCTCAATTTGTACTGCTTCCTTGGGTTTTTAAACAAAGCAATCTCTGGAGAAGGAATAGCAGAAGCTTATGAGAAAATGCCTTTGCAAATTCTTCTGTGTGGGGTTTTAGTTCTTCTCAACCTACCATTATACCAGGCCCTTTACCTAAGGAAGGACAAGGGAAAGCTGCCAAGCTCTGTAGCTTTTAAATCAATGGCATTTGCAGTATCTGCTTGTATCTGTTTCCAATATTTATATTAAAAGAAATGTGCTATTAGAACCATTAGACATTGTTATTACCCCCGATTGAGGGCCTACCATGAGGATTTCAGGGCTTAAGATGACTTCCTAAACTCTACCCTAATGAGATATTATGTGATTTTATTCCTATTTCAACCAAAGAAATGTGATTGTTCATCCTCTTTCTTGCTCCATGGCTTGCTCCATGCCATTTCCCTATGCTATTCTGAAAATTATGAGTTTGGTACCATAGTATTACAATATGTTCATATAAAAGACTACGCAGCGTGCAATCCTGGGAATACCAAGTTAATCATCCATCTTAAACTCATTACAAATATTAAGCCACTATCAAATCATTAAGTAGGCCGTTTACTTGCTACTCTTTCGGGTGGTTATACTAGTCTAGCATGTTCTTGTGCCTTTGAAGCCAAGAATGCTTTCAGAATTATTGAAGCCATGAGGCGGACTACACTAGAATGATGAACTTACAAAAAACATGGTTTGATCCGAATTTCGGAGGATTGCAAAGACTGAGGCAATTAGGACTATCAGAAATGGAGTTTATACGCATCACTAACTAGGCAAGGATATGTCAGAGGGGAATGAGCTAGAGGTTTTGCAGATTGTGTTGCCTAATTGATCAATATAAAGATTGTGCGTTGTGCAGGAGGAAAACTTTGATAGGGTTTTTCATGTTACTGGGAAGAAGATCAAGCACTGATCTGATAAGCTTTCAACAATAGAATTTATATTAAGATGATACAATGAACTAATTTAAAACAGAGAGACAACATTATTTTGATCCTAAACAAAATTTTAGTTCACAAAAATACCTTGTGTGAAAGAGTTGAATCTAAAGAGCTTTCCATGCTTTAATACGAAAATTTGAAACAAGTACAAGCAACCACAGCAAATGCCATTGACTTAAAAGCGACGGTGGCTGGAGTATTTCCCTTGTTTTTCCTTAGGTAAAACAAAACATAATTAACTCACCACTTATGTACAAGCCTTGCATTTTGGTGATGGCCTCCGGAACATGATGAGTCACCACTTATTTACCTATCCCTGCCCTTGAAAAGTACTTTTTGCTGGGGGTGAGCTGCCATTTTGAGTGTCACTTCTCACATAGGCTTGTTGTCTATTCCTTGTCAAAAAATGATTTTTATTCCTCCTGGGCTGTTGACTTGTCCGAGCCCAATTCTCCCTTTGCTTTTTGTGTTCTTGAGCCTTCACTCACTAAGCCCAACATTAAATTTCCACTCAAACACAATGTACCTCTGTCCATGGTAGAATGATCAGTGCACCGAATACAAAACCTTACAAACTGAACATTCCAATAAGTGCTTGTGCTAATCTAATATCCATTTTGCCATTGGTGGAAGTCACATCACATGGATTAAATTGTCAACAATGTTGGGCTGTAGCTTACAAATATATGTAACCATAAATGTCCTTATCTATTATTTAGGATAGAAAGAGAGAGCGCTGAGCTGAGAGAGAGTCTGAACTAGATGGGAAATGAAGGGTACTTACCATTGTTCGAGACGAGGAGAGCCAAGGGAACAGTCCTGTATAGGGTTTTTGCAGCATCGATATTTGCAGGAATAGGTTTGATTTGGGTTTATAGATTGAGTCACATACCAAAAGAAGGAGAAGATGGAAGGTTTGCTTGGATTGGACTTTTGGGTGCTGAGATATGGTTTGGTTTTTACTGGCTCCTCACTCAGGCCACCCGATGGAACCGTGTGTATAGGCACACCTTCAAAGAGAGGCTTTCTCAAAGGTATATCAATTACTTCATGTTAGTTTGTTATTTGTTATTCGACAACTGTGGTTCATAAAATGAACACTTTAGATGCAGTTTTTAGGTATCAATATTTTTTTACTGAAACCTTGTTTGTTTTTAGTTTTTTATCAAAGTCCTTCATATTAATCTAATAGTGTAAGTTATTATATTTTTTAAATTAAAAATTAAAAATTGAAATTTGTATTTGTTTATATTAATGAGATTTTAAATATAACCCATAATTTGTGGGATTAAAAATAATAAAATATAAATTATACTCTCTATTATATTGTGTGTGTGTGTGTATGGGTACATTCATCAAAGTTAACAAAAAAAAAATTATTGTACCAAAACATGGATGTATTCTTCAAAGCATAGAAAAAAGAAGAAGATATGAAGCTTAATAACAATAGTAAATTTCTTCGAATAAACTTGACATACATACATTCTCAAATCAATGAAAAAAGAATGTGCACATATAAGTTTAAAAATAGATTAAAAAAAAATTTAATGGATTTTATATTAAAAAAATTGTGCATTTTACATATGATAAATTGGTATATTTAAGAATGGGTACATTTAAGATTAAAAAAATTGAAAATTATATGAACGGGGTACATTTAAGTTTTTGAGATTTTTTTTATAGAAAACTACTTGGTACAAACTTATTCTATTTTTTTTTTATGGAAATGTTTGAATTGAAAATTAATTAGGAGTTTAATTGTGACAACCCGTCCCTAATTTTCCATGTAATTTCCTTGTTGAATGTGTAAAATGACGATTATGCCCTTATTGGCAAAGTGGAACTTGACGTGGTCATAGTTATTCGGATTTTAATTTATTTTTCCTATTATAGTAATTAAATAATTCTCATTATTATGAATACATGAGTGCAAGTTAAACCCGAATTGAATTTGTAAAGAAGAAGTTACGCTTAGTTAAAGTGCGTTAACAACATGTAGAATTGTACATGCGTGTGCTAATTATTTAGTGTTGGGAATTCTGTTTTTGATATGGTGAGCCGGATTATGTATTTTTATATTGTAACAAATCTTATCACTTTCTCTCTTTAAATCCGGGTCTCGTGACCCTATCTCACCACCAATAAGCTTTTCTCCTCATTTCCCTCACCCAATCAGAAACCTTCTCCTTTTTGTCTAATCAGAAGCTCTCCCTCTCTTTCTTTCTCTTCTTCTCATTCTCTCTCTTTCATGATGTGTCTCACCCCTCTCTGCAACAACTAAGAACCATCATCAAACCCCATTGATTAGACATTAAATCATCAACATCATACTCCTCACATCCCCACGAGTCCATCCATACGAGCTGATTAAAAAATAATCGAGTTTTGAGGTTCCAACTCGGAGCTCTGACTCGGGTGTAGGTTCTCTGGCGACCTTCTGTTCGAGTTGCAAAGGTTTTGGAAGGTCTAGGACTTTAGATGCAACTACACAACTCCTTGGAGTCCCTAGCCTAAGTTTAAAGTCGAGCCAAAGTGTAAACACATAGTTTTTGGGAAGTTGGAGTTAGGGCCGAGACTTTCGAGATATTATCAGTCCATTTCCGTCCATTATCAAGATGTATAGTTGAAAATTGTTGAGAAATGAGAAAGATATGAAGTTTTAAAGTTTGTACAAAGATCCGGCCAAATTTTTCCAGAATCCGGCGAACTAGACGGCGGCACCGGCAACGGAGTTTTACCGGAAAAGAAGGAGGAATATTTCGTTAAGTTAATAGAATATTTTGACACCGTTAAGGTATTAACTGACGTTGTTAGATTTAACGGAATATTTAGTCAAATCTGACGGAATATTCCTTGGGGATCTGCTAGTGCATGTAGGTGCGTGGGCGCACATGTGGCCATGATTTGGTAGCGTGTGAAGGCGCATGAGACCTCGTGGTGGCGTGTGGTCGACGTGTACCGGTTCGTGACATCGAGTAGAATGTCGTATATTTAAACCCTCTGTTAGAGCAAGCTAGGGGGATTTTCCTAGCCTTTTCGTGTATGTCCTAATTAATGAACTACTATAGTTGTTTCACATATAGGAGAGAATTATCCTGATGAGGTACGAGGACAAGCAAGGCTTGGAGGCTACAATCCGACTACGTATTAGTGAGTGGGCATTTGTTTTTATATATAATATATATAAAGTTTTGTAGTTTCGATAATTGCTTTTGGATTGATATCATGCCTATAATGCCATGATTTATTTCATTTGGAAAGTGCTATTATATTGTTGAGATTTATAAATTGTCATGGCATATTCATGTACATTTTACTTGCTCATCATGCATGCTTGCGCCGATGTAGTACTTGCCTTGGGCCAGGGCCAGGCTTCACATGTATGTTCACATCGCACCGCACGCTCACCTTGGATCCATTGTAGGTGCCAGTCCTATCCTAGATTGCAATAGGCAACTAGGACTTGTATGTCAGAATCCCTATGCATGAACTCGTGTGTTAACATAGATTGACGAGCACTTGATTTTCTTATGCCAAGATTGAGACATTATGATTTGTGTATATCTGGAATTATTGTTGATTTACATCTAATTTCATACTTATATGTAGTATGATTTTCTGGAAATTATATAGGTTTTACGGTGAGTGGTTAGTATGTTAAGAAAATAAATGTGTTTTATAAACCTTTGTTTTTGCCCACTCACACCTTCTTTTTTTGTCCCCTCCATGACTTAGTTAGCTGAATTCTCTGTCGCGTATGAGGCATCTTTGGCGGTTCTGACATTTTCATAAATAAATGTAGGAGTTTACTTCCGGTTGTGTAATAAGTACCTTAACTAGATTCGAATGCTCTACTTATGTCGTACTATCATCTATGCTCTGACTACTTATGTTTTATGGGTTCTTCCCACTACTGTGCACTCTCTTTATTAGCTTAAATAAATTTTAGCTTTGGTTTAAATTTATCCATATTTTGTACATCACTTTCATTTTGGCCACATCACATTCGGGAGTTGACCAGCATGCCTTAACTCTGGTCGGGGTGTGTCGGTTTGGTATTAGAGCATTGGTTTGGCAATCCTACCTTCCTCGTACATGTTATAGATCTTAATCATTTTTTATCTCTTATGTCAGAATCATGCCACCTCATATAGCGCACATGTCCCATCTGAGACAAACTTTCTTGATTTTGGGCAACTCGGTGAGGCTATCGCCAATGCCATTCAGACAACATTTCGTCCCCCTAAATGACTACCTTAAAGACCATATCTCATCTTCAGATAAATAATTTCTTGGGCAATGAGGAACCTGAGATATCCGAGTCTTGGATTATGCAGCGATAGTGGAATCTTCCAGCAGAACGATGGGTCAAAACAGTGATATGGTTCTTTCATAAGGGAGATGAGTCATGGTGGGCTCATGAGTCACGCCCATTGTATGCATAGGGTGCCATTAGTTGGGGCGTTTTCAAGCGCTTATTTGAGGCTAGATTCACACCTCCTGAATACAAGGATCGAAAGAGAGACGAGTTTACAGAGTTGAAGCAGGGTAAGATGTCGGCAATAGAGTATCACCAGAAGTTCACTGATTTATATCGTTATTGTCCTGATATTGCTGAGAATCCCAAAGAGATGATTCATCAGTTAAGAAAGGGACTCGTAAGCGACTACATTCTTTGGCGGCTTCTACTCCATACTCCACTTATAAAGAAGTCTTTGAGACTTTGCTTCATGTTGAAGATTCTGAATTTTGGCCCTGATAACGATGATAATGAAGAGGATAATAGTAATACTCAAAAGAATAACAATAGGGAGCAGTTATCCTTTGGTTCTTGAAAGACACAAAATTTCAAGAAAAGTGGTAACAGTTCTTGATCGTCTAGTGGGGGTTCCAATTCCAATACATCTCGAAAGAGCGGTAAATCCACTGGCAATTCACTTTTTCAGAATCAAAGGAACTTCAACAATTCCGGTGCTCAATTCTGCATAGGTGCAATAATCGTCATTACGGTGAATGTAAGAGGGGAAATAATAGATGTTACACATGCAGCCAAATGGGGCACAAGTCTAGCCAATGTCCTCAGAATAAAAAAAAATCAGCCTCATACACTACCACCTGCAGTTCCTCTACAGAAGATTCAGGGACCTAGTACCTACCAGCAGACAGGTTATGGTGGTGTTTTCCACTATATAGGGGACATATCCTAGTATCCGAGATGAGCATATCAGTACCGACCTGACGTTCCATATTACCAGGCCGGCTATCAGCAATACCAGAGAGGTTATACACCGTATTAGGGTGGCGGAGCACAGTGGTATATAGGAGGACAGTATTAGAATCTCGATATAGCTTCTAGCAGTGGCGGCTCAGGCAGGTAGACAAACCAAACCAACCAGGGTCGGGGCAATGAGAATCAAGCAAACAAAGGTCATGGAGGCAAACAACAAGTGCAAGGTCGCATCAACAACATTACCATACAGGATGCTCAGAGTAATCTCGACTTAATCATGGGTACGTTGAATGTTCTAGGCCACTTTGCTAGAATTTTAATTGATTTGGATGTTACTCACTCAGTTATTTCCCATATGTTTGCTCAAAAGACTCAACTTCACCCCACTCCCCTCGGTTATGATTTGGAGCTCTCAATGCCTAGGGTGAAATTTGTTATTTTAGTTAGGAGTATCGAGGATGTCTTGTTCTTATTGAGGATGTAGTGATGCCAGCTACTCTTGTTCCTTTGGATATAGATTACAATTACCCATGTTGAATTGTCACTAGAAAATTGTTAATATCCATCGACCAGGCATGCCTATTGTAACTTCTGTTGGTGAATGTAGTGGTTTGAAACATGGAGTTATCTCTGCCATGAGGGCAAAGAGAATGTTGAGAAAGGGTTGTCAAGGTTATTTAGCTCAAGTAGTGATGACTGAAGAAACTTTTATGCATGTGGAAGACGATCGAGTAATCAGACATTTTCTTGATGTTTTTCCCGACGATTCACCTGGCCTACCACCAAATTGTGAAGTGGAGTTCACCATCGACCTAATTCTAGGTACCAACCCTATTTCTCTAGCTCTTTATCGTATGGCTCCTATAGAGCTAAGGGAATTAAACACTCAATTGCAAGAACTTGTGGATAAGGCGTTTATTCAGCCGAACACTTCCCCTTGAGGAGCTCCAGTCTTGTTCTTGAGGAAGAAAAATGGAACGTTAAGGCTATGTATCGATTATAGACAGCTGAATTGGGTGACGATTAAAAACCGTTATCCATTACCTAATATCGACAATCTTTTTTATCAGCTTTGTGGTGCTTGCGTTTTCTCAAAAATCAATCTAAGGTCTGGTTATTATCAGTTGAAGATTAGAAGTGATGATGTTCCAAAAATAGCATTCCGAACTCGATATGGTCATTATGAGTTTCTTGTGACGTCATTCTGGTTAACTAATGCTCCAGCAACTTTTATGGACCTAATGAATCGGGTATTCCGTTCGTATCTTGATAGGTTCATAATTGTCTTCATCGATGACATTCTGGTGTATTCTAAGAACGAGGTTAATCATGCTAGACATTTGCATTTGGTCTTAAAGAAGCTCAAGGAGAATCAATTGTACACTAAATTCAGTAAATGCCAGTTCTGGTTGGATCAGGTGTCATTCTTGGGACACGTGATATCAGCTCAAGGTATTCTTGTGGATCCTCAGAAAGTAGCAGCAGTGGAAAATTGCAAGCAACCTTAGACTGTCACCGAAGTACGAAGTTTTCTTAGTCTTACTGGCTACTACCAACGCTTTGTGAAAGACTTCTCAGCTATAGCATTGCCTCTGACAAGGTTGACTAGGAAATGAGTTAAATTCGAATGAAGTGATGATTGTGAATGGAGTTTCCAACAGTTGAAGTACTGTCTCACTCATACACATGTTCTCGCACTTCCCGATGACAGTGGAAATTTTGAGATCTACAATGACACCTTTCTGAATGGTCTAGGCTGTGTTTTGATGCAGCACGGAAAGATGATCGTGTATGCTTCACGACAATTAAAACCTTATGAAATAAACTACCCCACACATGATCTTCAATTGAAAGCTATTGTTTTTGCTCTAAAAATTTGTCAGCATTATCTTTATGGGGAAACGTGTTGAATCTTCATTGACTATAAAAGCCTCGAGTATATCTTTATTTAGAAAGAACTTAATCTCCGGCAGTGTAGATGGATGGAATTGATCAATGATTATGACTGCACTATTGAAGATCACCCTAGTCGTGCGAATACTGTAGCATATGCTCTTAGCGGGAAATCTCACTATCGACTCAATGCTCTTTATGCATGTCGTGTTCCTCTTCTGACTGACCTAAGATCTACTGAAGTTGTTTTGGGAGTGGATCACCAGGGAGCCCTACTAGCCAACTTTCAAGTTGAGGCTCAAATGAATGACTCAGAATCTCAGGATTTAAAGCAAGCAGTGTTAAATGGAAATAGGGGAGAGCTTAGAATTTGAAGACCCGATGGTATGCTCATGCAAGGCGATCGAATGTATGTACCGAATGTGGAAGAACTGAAGAAAGAAACTCTCGATGAAGCACATATCTCAGCTTATGCGATGCATCTCGATGAGGTACGAGGTCAAGCAAGGCTAGGATGCTACAATCCGACTACAAATCAGTGAGTGAGCATTTGTTTATATATATTAATATAAAGTTTTATGGTTTCCACAAATGCTTTTTGATTAATATTATCCATATCATGCCATGTTTTATTTCCTTTTAAAAATGCTATTATATTGTTGAGATTTATAAATTGTCATGGCATGTTCATATACATTTACCTACTTATCATGCATGCTTGCACCGGTGTAGTACTCGCCCTAAGCCAGGGCCAGGCTTCACATGTATGTTCACATCGCACCGCATGCTCACTTTAGATCCATTGTAGGTGCCAATCATGTCCTAAGTTGCAATAGGTCACAAGGACTCGTATGTGATGCACCTAGCATTAGTCTTCATGATTATAGTACTAGAGCGTACATAATGATTACAGGCCTGTTCATGTCAGAATTTCTCTGCATGAACTCGTGTGTTGGCATAGATTGATGAGCACTTGATTTTCTTATGCCACGGTTGAGATATTATGATTTGTGTGTTCCTTGAATTATTTTTGAATTACCTGTGATTTCATACTTATACGTAGTATGATCTTTTTCGAAACTATACATGTTTTACGGCGAGGGGTTAGTATGTTCGGAAAATGAATATGTTTCATAAATTAACTTTTGTTTTTGCCCACTCACACCTAGGGGTGGGCGTGGTGCGGTTTGGTGCAGTTTCGAGTGAAACCACAACCAAAACCGAAACATTTTGCGGTGCGGTTTTGAAGCCAAAACCGAAATGAAATCAAACCGTTCGGTTCGGTGCGGTGCGGTTTCAAACGGTTTCGGTTTGGTTTTTGAGAAAAAAATGTACAATTTAAAATATACACCTATTTATGCATAAGACGGTCTTATTTTCCTCGTATATTAATTAATGAA
>JAOTRO020000013.1:338621-349682 GCA_028566515.2 Pyracantha coccinea | reverse complement strand
ACTCCTGAAACTCTGAAGGGTTCATATGTTTTTGTATGTTCTCATGGGTCCCGGGATCGCCGTTGTGGAGTCTGTGGACCTCCCCTGATCAATAGATTTAGAGAAGAGATAGAATTACATGGTCTTCAGGGTAAAGTGTCTGTTAGCCCATGTTCTCATATTGGGGGGCATAAATATGCTGGAAATGTTATCATATTTGGATCAAATTGCAACAGAGAAGTCTCGGGCCACTGGTAAATGGAATTGTTATTCTGTTAATTTATATTACTTTTAGTACTCTTTTCTGTTATTATTGCTCTTAGGTATATTTTTCGCTCTTTTCCAATTCTATTACTTGATTAATTGTTGGCAATATCTGATCATTTTATTTCTGATAGGTATGGATATGTTGGTCCAGAAGATGTACCTGTATTGCTTGAACAGCATGTCGGGAAAGGAGAAATTGTAGACTTGCTATGGAGGTGATCTGTTTAAATCTTCAATTTTTTTCTCATAATTCATAGGCTTGCTTTTGAAGCAATTTTCGCATATCGATGCTTGCTCTATTATTGAAACAATGTTTAGCCATGAAACTGGATCTTAGAGGAAGGGCCTCTTTTGCACCTATGCAATTTTATTCTGATTAGAGAAAGGAGGTTGAAAATATAGAGGAAATAGTCGGTTCAACCTTTGCAAAATTAGTAGCCAATTATTTTATGAAGTGGTCACTCTTCTTGTTTGAGGATTTTTTGTTCCTACTGTGTGCATGCGTTGTGTAACTGTGATTACTGACGGGAATCTATGTTGTGGTTTCAGGGGTCAGATGGGTTTATCAGAAGAACAGCAGAAGGAATCTCAAGAACGAAGGCTCCAGCTTAATGGCGAGAGAAATGTGGGAAAAAACACTACAGAGTTGACACAACCAAAGGATAGGGGGAATGCTAGCGTATGTAGATCTCAAGTTGAGAACGGGGGCTTTTGCCAGGAAAATGGAAAGTCTTGCTGTCAGAATGCTATGATAGATAATCCCGACTTGAATGAGATTGCAGCGAAGGCAACAGCTGAAAAGAAAAAAAGCAGCAGGAAACTACTCTCACGAAAGAATAGTGGCAAAGGGGCATCTACGCGCAAGGTTTGTGCAATGCCAACATGGTTTCAGAGCTGGGAGAGTGAAGATACGTATGCAGCTTTAGCTGTTGTTTGTGCTGCAGTGTCAGTTGCCGTTGCTTACAAGTGCTACAAACAGTTGAGCTGAAACCGCAGATCCAATCAGTGTTGTTCGATCATGTTACAGGTTATTGTCAACCCCTCTTTTCCTCGAAACGTTAGTTTTCGCTTCCAGTTCTAACCGTGATGCCCCTACCGAATGATCTGTGATGTGCTTACAGAAAGCGAAAGGGTTTGGATACGTTTGTGCATATGTATAAGAACCCGCAGGCAGGATACTATAATTATCTTTGGTTTGGACATAATTTGTACTTGTGCATATATATCAACACTTTGGTATATTTTGGATGCTCATCAATCCTAATTGGAAGCAAAGCATTTTCACTACTTATTATTGATTTTTCTAATTTCTAGTTTAAGAAGTCAACAAAAAATACGTTACAACAAACAACAACAAAGTCTTATCCAACTAAGTGGTATTGACTGTATGAATTCTAGAACATCATTGCACTTGGTTCTGTGCCACGCCTTCCGCTAGATCCAAGTACTCCAAGTTTTTTCTTAAGAGTTTTTTTTCAAGTCTTCCTAGGTCTGCCTCTACCCCTTCTGCCTGAATTGTTGTCTCGTAATCATATCTCCTAACCGGAGCGTCTGTAGGCCTTCGTTTCACAAAAAATACATTAATGACACAAAAAATATGCGTTAACATTTCCCTTGCTGAGCACGTAAATTATCTTGGGAAAACTCGAGAATTGCATTTTTCACAAAAAAATATGGACAATTTGCCACGGTTTTTAAATTGTTACCAAAATTATGTTAAAACCATCACAAAACGTATTTTCGTGCATTTTGGTCGGACCATAAGCCGCCTCTAGTTAATGCAAAATATTTGTTCATTAAGATCTTGCGCAAATTCAACAATCGCATATTCATAAAAACTATTTTTGCAGCATTTTAGTCACACTACAAGTCTACAAGCTTCTTGAAGCTAGAATATAGAAAAATCAAAAGAATACTATAACGCCAAGTCTTGTAGCGTGAACTTGTAATTAAGCAAATAAGTTAAAAGTATTGGTTGTATGATGGACGAGTCAACTGGATGAGTGTTTCATTATCACCTCATTTTGAGGTCAAATTAAGCACACCCTTAACTCTCAGCTTAGTAGGGTATGCCCTGCTCCCAATGGACGGGTAGCAAATCACCTTGTGTAATAGAAAAAACAAAATACTTTATCACATTTTCGTAACCAGTCGTAGGATCTATTACTAAAACTCGGGTTTTAATCGGTTTTGCAAAGTTTTGCAAAAACCGTCAATCTATTAGCTTGTATTAAAAAACCTGCATCGAGCTGATGCAAGGATTACACTAATACATAGAATTTAATTTTAGAACAACATTCATTCCTGCATCATGGCAATGGAAGAGTGTCGGGTACATTGGCATGTAGTAGGATCAGATGCTAATAAATTGCTATAAAATTTTCAGGCACCATGAAATCTTAGGCCACTTAGTGACTTGGTGAGACCATTTTGATTTTGATTTCCGAACTTGTGGAACTCAGATTCTATTTTCCTTGCAATCTCGGCGCCTTCTGGGGCAGCTTCCGGGAAATTAACATGGAAGGATCCCTGCTTGATTGGTGCAATGGACTCCCTCAAGACGGCTTGTTGCTTGACGAAATTGTAGAGCTCTTGATGGAATGGATGGTCCAAGGAGAAACAATGGTTACTGCGTCCGTTGTCAGAATGCCGAGATGACCCGGATCCCTCTTTTCTACAAAAATGTGGGAGGGATGCATAATCCATGATCTGCATAACACAGATGAGCAAAACACAGATGAACAACTGCACCCGGAAAAGAACGAGATTTTTGGCAAAAATTACTTGGGAAACAAGACTAAAATAAGTTTCTTATGCTTACTTTCAGTAATTCGTCTCTGCCACAACCTTGAAGAACCTGGATTTTCTTCCTTGTTCTTTCTTGCAAAAGAGGCTTTACCACCTGTCAAGAGTTCACATTAGGACTTCTGTCTCAAGATCGAATACCCACCAAATACTTTTCCCCTGTTTTCTGACGCATAATTTCAAAGTGCGAGTTGTTATGACACAAACCTTCCAACATGCCGAAAATATGTATGGGACATTGACGATATAGTATGTATCCGTCTTCTCTGGATAGTTTAAGTCATCTATTGTAGAGATTACAGTCAATAGCTGCATCAACAGATCATACCAAGTATCAATCTCATGGGTCCTCAGAAAAAGAATTAAACAAGTCGAGCTAATTATATGCAAATATGGATACTCTTAAAAATATGTAAAACGAAAAGCAAAAGGCGAACAAACAGAGGCTCGTGCTAATAGCAAGAGATACCTTTATCTGGTTAAGTGCTGAGAGCCTTAAACCAGTCATATCCAAAACCTTCACACACGTCCCAATATATCGTCCATACTTCTTCGTTGCGGAAGGCTACAACAGAAGGCGGGAAAAATCAGGCTCCTAATAGAGTTACCTGTTAGAAAGATGGAATTAAACATTCTCAAGCACTCACCAACACAACACGATCTCTGTACTCGTTCATTTGGATGTGAGACTGGACATAGTAATTTACCTATAATGACAATGAATCAAAGCAGTAAATATTACCGCGAGAATAATAATATAACATAAGGTCGTACAAACATGCACCTAACTCTATGTTTTAAGAAAATGCACATCAGTACATAAAGCTCAGTATTTTAGAAAGTATATGAATCTCTGTATATGCATGTTAAATGCACAACCAATGTTATATCATCTCAAAACTCCATGGTATACTTAATGACTCATTTTCTTAGCATTGGAAGTCTCAGTACCAGCTAAATATAGAGCATTATGCCCATAAATTCTAGTGCCCTCTCTCACGTCAGATGACTCAGACGTATTATGCATTTCTAATGTGTAAGTAAGCACAGATGGCCCACAGCTTAAAGCCGAACATAACTTATATGATTTCTTGTTCATGGTTTCCATCATTACATATCAAAACCAGAAATATAAAGTTATCTATGCCGAAGAAGATTAAACAGAACAAATCCTTACAGAAGCTTTGTCAAATGTGCTTTGCCCGACACCAACAGCAATGACAGGAAGACCCTGGAAAAAGAAATCAATATGGCAATGAGATTTAATAGTAAGTTTGAAATTAAAAATAAAGGAGCATGAGGAAGCAAAAGTTAATCATGTTTTGCAGTCCAAATAAGAAAGATTCAAGACTACCTCTTTTGAGTAACCTGACAACCCCACAAGCTGAGAATCTCGCACTGCTCTGTACAAATCAGTTGGGATGATTGGTTTCTGCATACAGAAAATAAATGCTTTGTCACCTCATTATATCCACTTTTCCAACATGGTTCGCATATCAAACATCTCCACTTATTAAACCAGAAACACATGAATATCAAGAGGGAGAATGGAACTAAAACAACTTCAACATTTATTTCAAATCTCCATTAATTTTGTGTCTAACTGGGATGCACTTTCCCTACTAGCAAATGATAAAATTCTTTGTAATGAACGCCTTAATCTAGAAGTGCTAATCTGCTGAGAAATAATGATTGGTCAGGAATATGATCTTTGGAGTTAATGACAGGACAGCAGAAAAATTTTCAAAGATACTTCAATGTTATTACACCTCGCTTTCATGCTTCCACTTGTATGTCAATAATTAGCATATGAATCAGATTTGCCACAAAAGCCATTACCTTGCCTATACGAATGTTGAGATCCAAGATTACAGTAGATATATGCTTCAAGGTTAATAGAAAGAAAAAAAATAGATATATGATATTGGAAGTTGGAACAGAATTTAGAATAATCTAACACCATGATAATGGTACTATTTTCTTCCCTTGTACTTCAAGGCAATCAGCTGTGGACATCTCTACTATTATAAAAGGAACACTAACAGTTTTCAGCAATCACTCTTTTCAGTTGTTTCCATTAAAACCTTCCAAGTTTAAATTCCGAACTTTTTAGGAAGTAATAAATTAATCAAGGTTTTATTAGCACTTAGTTTTAAATATCTGAATGAAAAACTTCTATATGCATCCTTTCACAAAACATTTTTGCTTTGTCTAACACAACATATTAAACAGACAAGCATCGAGAATAACATGTGATCAGTCAAATGTTATCATGTTTAATTCTTAATTTCTCGTTGAGAAAACTCACCGCCAATATATTGTCAATTTCGCTGTCCCTCCTCCATTGTAAACAATCAAGCAACTGGAACAGTTTAGGCGTTAATAGGAAAGCATTATAAGCAAAAGATGAACAGTTGAGATCATAAAACCTTAAACAGTATAACTATATTTAGTAAACTGAATGAATCTAACCATTTTATGGGCTTTTCCAACATTCATGTCCCGAGCTTTAAGAAAACGCATTAAAGTCTCATTTGGATACCCTTGGTGCACGTTCTGTAGATCAAAAGGCACCGATTGAATCTTGAGTTACATTTCATTTATGCAAATCATAAACCACAAAAGAAAAGGACAATATTATCCACTCAATTCAAGAATTTGAGGAAAAAGAAAATAATCCTCAAAATCATGCTACATTTCCTCAAAACTTTGCCAAATAGTTTAGCATGGCCAATGCCATCTCTCTGATTTTCCTTTTGCTTTCGTTTTCTCCATCTTCTCTTTTTTTTTTTTTTTTTTTTTTTTTTTTTTTTTTTTTTTTTTTTTTTTTTTTTTGGGATCCCTCTGCCTCTCTCTCAGATGCAACAAAAGACATTCTTCAGCTAAATAGTCGAAAAAATTCAGAAAGTAAAAACACTTCCCCTCCTCCTCCTTCCTCCTCAACCAATACTTTCCACAACAAAAGGCTTCATGATGCATTGTCAATATAAATGCAACAAGTACATCATCCAATTATTGGAAGTAAGG
This sequence comes from Pyracantha coccinea, assembly GCA_028566515.2. Taxonomy (NCBI): domain Eukaryota; kingdom Viridiplantae; phylum Streptophyta; class Magnoliopsida; order Rosales; family Rosaceae; genus Pyracantha; species Pyracantha coccinea. The sequence goes on along the minus strand of JAOTRO020000013.1, from coordinate 343,604 downwards.
TACCGACACCAGCAGAATACCGCAGAAATTGTTGTTCAGCAATACAGAGCATAAACCTGACACTATATTTGCATAAAGATTCCATCTTTAATAAAACACAATATGAAGATCCCATGAAAGACTCACACTTTCCTCTTGCTAAGAGCAAAATATGAAGTTTCATCCCCCCAAAAGACAAACAAGATTAGATTGATGAAGTAATAATCAATAAGCTACTGACATTCTCCTAGTAACCAGTGATTAAGATCACCATACAGATGAACTTCCGTGGCAATAATCTAATTTTACAAATGGATTCACCAAGCCTAAAAGACACCAGAAACCCTAAAATGCACGACATCAGAGACTCAGATCACATCTAAAAAACTGACTTTAAGACCTAACAGTAAGCTACGTAACTAAATTGTGGTAAAAAAAAAAAAAAAAAATTACCACAATTTAGTAAATTGAGTAAAGGGGTTTGATCTCTAATGCTGCAAATTATTAAAGTAACAAAATTTAAGAACTCCATTTCATTTTCTTGTTAAAACTTTTTTCCCAGTATCCAAACACAGAATAGATCGAGCAAAATTAAAAAAGAAATTGTCCAACCTTAAATGTATTCTTCAGTGGCTCGTCAACTGTAATTTCAAAGCAAAAAAAAAAAAATGAAAATGAAAATTAGCAAAATATTAGATGAAATGAGAGAACTAAGCAGATTTGCAAGTGGGTTTAAAAAGCTCACCTTCTTCCATTAACAACCGAAACTGCTTGATAGCCTCTTGATTGGCAACACCCATTTTCTCTTTACAGTGATCTAAACGAAAAAAGGCCGCAAATTTAGTTCAAGATTGTGAAAAACAAAACTGGGTTGGCTTTCAGTCTGATTCTCTCTCCCTCTCTCCCTCTCCCTCTCCCTCTCTCTCCCCTCACTTTTTCAGTGTTCTAGATTACAAAAACTTATACTGATTCACCAAAATCTAGGGAGAAAGAAAGAGAGAAGCTTAAGGGTGGGGTAAACTTGAGAGAGAGGTGGCCTGTCCTTTTTCCAAATCTAGTGCTTTTCTTAGCACCTTCACTCGGAGGTTTTTCGATGTGTCAAAATCACGTTCTATCATGCCAATTGTAACCCAATTGATTAGAAATTTTAAAAACAAAATTTTTAACTAATTGTATTACCATTTAAAGTTTTTGGTATACTAAAATATTTTAAAGCATTTTTTGAAATGTTTTATATATACACAACTTTATTAAAATGAATGGTTCGTGAAAATGACGCCGCATCTAAACCAACGACAGTAGTTTGTTTGGTATCTTCATTTTTCATCACATTTTTTTTCTACACTTTTTTGTTTCTTTTGATACCATATGAAATTTGTTCATTTGATCCAACGGTTCTAATTCATCGTTGATTGGAAAGTCATATTCTTACAATATGTTTTTAGTGGGATTAAATAGAAAATTTTAATATTATTTTATTTTTATGGGATTCGTCGATTCGACTTAAGTGTAATGTATTATTCGATTTATAAATGAAAGAATTAGAACATTTGTCAACGACTGTTGATATAATTAGAAATTTCGTCCTTGTATTATAAATTCATGAGGTTTAGTCTGTAAATTTGTCAAAAATGGGTTTGAATAAATGAAATCCCCAACAACTTCATCTCTTAGTCGTACATTTCATGAATGAAGGCATATATGACAAGGTGCCAACTACTTGGTTCTGGTAGTAGGTCTAATAGGCCAAGAGGTTTTAGACAACTTTTTGTTTCTTCCAGCATCATGCTAACGGGAATTTTTTCAGGATGCCAGAAATACAATTCGATATACTAAATGTCATTATACAAGTAGATTTTTTTTTTCAAGTTTCCAAGCAGTTGTATCATTACAATTGGTGCATCAGCTGTGTTCCGGCATATTGATCAATCTCTCCATGCTAACCACTTAACTATTTGACAATCCTAACAAAACAAAGTGTACACACATTGTTTACATCTTGGCATGATCATCTTCTTTCCCTTCACAAAGTCATGCAATTGTAAACATTAGAGGATTTGAATTCCTAGTTGAAGGTCTAAGAATATTTGTGCACCACAACTAATTGTGTAGGATTTATTTGAATTTTAAATGTGTGAATTTATAAGATTATTACTCAGCGATAGAAATAGGAATTTATCTTTCAATTGAAGGGACTAACAAAAAAATATAATGATGAAGTAGTTTTCTTTTTCATATATGTTAAACTATAAAATCGAAATGCAAATTAATTGTAGCCTATGAATATATATGTACGATAAACTCGAAAATTACAAATTTATAACCATCAATTTATGAATTAAACGGTCGATCAATTTAATTATCTAGAAACGGAAATTAGAGAATGAAAACAAAACAAAAAATAAAGAATCTAGATGCCCGTTTTGTAACTATTTTGTTTAGCTCTTGGTTTTTTTTTTTTTTTGGTCAGCGATAAAAGGAAAAGCATGCAAAAATCTAGAGATGAAGAATGATCGAAGAATTATGATGGGAGAGATGCAGAAGAAATGTGCATGGAATGACATCAACTTAAAATTGAAAACCAAACGAATTAAAGTTGTTTCGCTTTCAAGTTTTATTATATACATTAGTAATTTTTTTATCCTTCCTCCCATCATTTGACTTATTAATCCTATTTCCTTATTGACTCAACATGCATTTATTATAATTAAACTTGTGCACGTTTAGCAAATTGTTAAAGTTTGGCATGCTTGCAGTAAATATATTTCTTTTGTTGAAGAATTTCACCCTTGAATGGTAAAACCAGAAACGTAATAGTACATATAGCATATAATTATACAAGAATTCATGTTGCGGTAAATTGACAGCAAAAGAAGCGAAAAATCATAATAAATACTTAGATTTGACAAAATCAATTTGAATTGAATCTTCAATTTATAATTTATTATTATTTATTATTTAAGTAAATTATTACTTTTTGTGTGAAACGAATTTTTTCCTAATACAAGAGGAATACCTTAACTACCAGAGTTGTCTTAGATTACCGCTTGAGAAATCTTAGAATTGTATGTAATTCCCTAAATTAGATTGTGAAAATCTTTTCATGCTCAAATTATTATTTTGCGTAAAGATAATCTTTTATTGAAATCAAAGTCTAACACTTATAGGCTCATTTGAAAGTATTTTTAAAATGTCTAAAATATTTTTGGTGGAAATTTATTTTATGTGTGTTTTTGAAAGAAGTTGGAAGAAGCACTTCGAACTGGTTTGACATTGCTGAAATTGTTTTAAAAGCAGTTCTTTAAAAAATATAGGGCTAAAACTGTATTTGGTAAATGAAAAAAAAAAAATTTTGTCAAAATCATGAGTTCAAAATAGCTGACATCACCCTTTTTCACAATACAGCAACCCCAAATTAGCCTTCAAGTGTTTTTTCAAGATCCACTTAGATTTTTACTAAGGATTGGCTTTTAAAAATGTTTTTACCAAAAACACTTTCAGTCATTTTAAAAACATTTTCCACGTGAGTTGACATTAACAGTTTTAAAATGTAAAATCATCTTTAAAGGGATGTAGTCAAGTTAACATTTATGAAGATTTCAAAAAGATATTTTAAAATCGTTTCATATTCTAATTGGACTTAAAATTTCAGACACATGTATGATATAAGTCGTCGATTCTTTAGTCCTCCCTCTCCTCTTTAAGAAATGAAAATCCAAAGGAGTAGTCATTTGGTAAATTACTAAATGTTATTGCGATGTTCTTAGAATTACATCTGTGATTTGATTCTCCTCTCAAAAATATGTTGCAGTTCTTCTCGTATTCAACCACATCCCCACTCAACCCAATTCTTCCCTCATTGGAGATCATGGACTATTCCGGTTAAATTTCGCCTCTATTATGCACGAATTTAGTTTCAACACAATCATTAGTATTTTTCTAATTATTGAAATCCAACATGCGCACACATGGAGTGCTGGTAGGATACTGCCCCTTGACGAAGCAGCCATGTGAGGACATGAAAGAGGACTCTGAGGTAAGTTTGCCTGCCTCTTGGACCTCTTGGTGGGTTGCTTGGAAACTATATTATATTTATTGAATTTAAATTAAATTAAATTAAATTGATATCAAGGTGCTATTTTGACAAAAATCCTTTATATCCATTTATTTGTAAGATTCAACATTTGAACCTTGTTTCACTTTGGAGACAGTTTTTGCTCAAATGATCATTGTTGTCACAATTTTGCGTTAATTTCGCCATGTGCAATGCACGTGACCAACTTTTAAGGGCAAATATATCAACACGTATGTTATATTTAAGCGTTTTTATCACCAATGATCCTGAAAGTGGTCAAACTCATCATTTTGGTCCCTCACTTTCAAAATCAATCAATGTCATCCCTAACATTCACTACTCACATCAATTTGGTCCTCCCATTAAAATTTCGTCAACTATTCAGTTAGTTTGTATGTGGGATCTACAAATCCAATCAAATGGTGACACGTGGATTACACAAAATAAAGGTTTTTATCGCAAATAGTCCTTGACATTGATCCAACTCCTCATTTTGGTCCCTAAGTTTCAAAATTTGATAAATTTGGTCCATGACTTTCACTACCATGCATCAATTTATTCCCTCCGTTAATGTGGTCCCACTAATCCAATTATATTTGATCAACGTGGATTAACGATTGAAAAAACTATTTTTTTAAGAGTGAACTAAAAGAAGAGTATTTTGTGCTGACATTTTTCTCGCGTCCCACAACCCCAATTGGAAAAAAAAAAATCAATCTAAATTCAATAAAATCAAATCCAAAGTCAATTCAATTTTGATAGGATTTAGGATTATAACCAACTAGAGAGAATGAAAAGTGAGTTTAGGAGGCCAAGTACTTTAGTGGTGTCATGGTGCATTCATTTTCCTTTTGAGCATACCCTGATGAAGACGACAATGACTTTTTTTTTTTTCTTTTAGTTTTGTTTTTTAGTTTCTTATTTTCTTT
>JAOTRO020000013.1:317425-338163 GCA_028566515.2 Pyracantha coccinea | reverse complement strand
TGGTGAATGTTAGGGACGACATTGATTGATTTTGAAAGTGACGGACCAAAACGATGAGTTTGGCCAATCTCAGGGACCTTGGTGATAAAAACCCTATATTTAAAAGAAGAAAAATGTTAAAGAGATTTTCTCAAAGTGAGATCCTTCATGGACTATCTGCCACCTTACAACTTAACGTCGATTCTCATGTCAACATTATAAAATAAGAAAAACTAATGAAAATGACTTGAAAACTTTGAGTTTTAACGAAAATGATAAAATAAAAGGTAACATGAATAGTACCATGATTGACGTTTTAGTGTAAAAATGTGATTTTTCGTTAAAGTGAATATTACTGAGAGCTTTTCATTAAAGTTCTCTATAAAATATTGTGTAAAAAACATAAAATGACATAGAGTCTACTAAGAGACCCACTTTTTGCGAGAGTCTATTTAGCATTTCTCTTAAAAGAAAATTAAATATTTGAAAGTTTTTTCTTTTCAAAAAAGTGATCCGTTGGTGGCTTAATGTCAGTGACTTTTCGAGGGTCGAGAAGACTCATAAAAGCATTTCAGCATCCCAACCACCATTTTGTGATTCACCAGCGCGAAGAATCGAATCCAGAACGTCCAAATTTAAAAGAAAATGCATCTACATCAAATTTAAAGAATTTTATTGTACAAAATATACGAAAATAACCATCCATATGATGATATTTAATAAAACTAATGGCAGGAGCATTCGCACAAATTGAAAGAGTAGAGACTCATAAACAAATTGAACATTAAGAGAGAAAGTGGAACAAGACGTATAACTTTAGAATATCGCTAAATCTTTTCCTCTTTATTTTTGTTTTGCTTGACATTTAAATTATAATTTTTTATTTAATACATGGTTAAATCTCAACCAAACAAGAAAGGGAGCCATGATTCAACATGAAATAGATGTTGAATTTTGTAGACTATCCCTGAAAGAGAAATGTTAAGGAGACTCTTTTAAAATTAGATTCTTCATAGAATTTTTGCCACATTCTGTTTTTTTTAATAACGTTGGCACGAGAATTAACGTTAAATTGTAAGGTGACAAATAATTCATAAAGAGTCACACTTTAAGATAATCTCCTTAATATTTCTCAATCTCTCAAATTATTTAATGGAACAAGCCTCATTGTGGCAAGAATGTTCCCATGTGTCCAAGTGTTTTTGAATTATTGTGCTAAGTTTTTTTCTTCTCTCTGCTTGTGGGTTCCCATGTGAAGCTTTCACATGTTTGAGATGTGGTTCCAATGTGCCCGCACCCAATTTTTATACTTGTTGATTTATTGGACAAATTCTCATGGGTCCCAAGAATTTTATTTTTCTCTTTTTAATATCATAGTTGAATCCAGATTCTTTTTGTGAGGATATCGGTGATCCGTGAGTCGTATTCGTCTATCGTATATTGTGCAGTCAGTTTTCGTTAGATACTATTTGTGTTCAATTATAAATAATAAAATTTAAAATGATTTCTGACCGCACTATGTACGATGAACGAACACAATACATGGATGCCCAAAATCCTCACAAAGAAGATCCGAATATGATCTTTATTCATCACAATTGGTCCATGACTTTGAAATATCACAATTTTTCATAAATTTATGGCAATTTGATGATGATGATAATAATAAATAATAAATAATAATAATAATAACAACAACAACAACTACATGCATGAATATGACATAAATCTTCTTCATGTGATCAATTGATTTGAATCAAAGGAATACAAATATAAAATTAAATTGTGACATTACGGGCTCGTTTGGAAGTTCTTTTAAAATGACCAAAATTGCTTTTAGAGAAACTGTTTTTGGGTTCCAAAAGTACTTGAAGCGCTTTCTACATTCACTTGCATTTTTACTAAAAATTGGTTCTAAAAACATTTTCACCAAAAACGTTTTCAACTATTTAAAAGCAGTTTCAAATGAGCACGTATATGTAGCTTTCTACTTTGTCAAGAGCGGTGACGAATCTCACCCACTTGACTTGCTCTTCATAAAACGAATCACTTTAATATTCAACTTAGTTATAGTCCACACTACAAGACCGGAAAACTTTATACAAATATGTGCATTTGCAGCTCACCAACAACAAATGTGATTTTTTTTTTTTTTTTTAACAAACGATAATACCTATACTAAGCAAGAGGGGACTGGGCTTAGCCTTACAATAGGTTAGCAATAATGTGGCTCAAATTCGCCTTTGACGAGAATTGAACCTAAAACCTCTCACTTACAAGTGAAGAAGAATATGACTAGACCATAGTATTAAGTGGTAACAAATGGGAATTTAAATTACATAAGATTTGATTTTCCTCAATCCTCACTTGACTGAGTATATGCTCTAATTGAGCAAAGAGAATATGCTACAAAATTCTCTTCATGAAATAGCTACTTTGGAGTCACCTTCAATATTTTTGAATTTTCTTAGTGATATTTAGATAGCTGGGACAACTGAAAGTGAGACTTCATGAAAGCCCAAAATATCACAACCAAAGGTTGCCCAACAAGCATTTTGACTTCCCTTTGTAGATCCATCAAAATACAGCTTCAAAGTACTATAGTAGGGTTGGGGGGAGCTCTTTTCACAGACTTAGGTTACACCAGTTGGTCGAACGACGTAGTCAGATCCTTGCACTCAAGTTCGAATTCCCCTCCTCATAAATTAGAGTAGTTTAGTGTATAATAGCTTGAATCCCCCTCATACAAATCCTTTAGCAAAACTTTACAATTCCTTGCCCCCCGAATCAAGGTGTGAATGTTTTAGAAGCGTTGCAGTGGGGCAGGGCAACACAAGCTGGTGCCAGCGCCCCGGTGCAAAAACATTTTCAAACTTCTTTTATTCTTGATATACATAATCTCGCAATCTATACGTATATTAAAGAAACTGGATCCACATTTGGGAAACAGCATTCAACATTTGTGCTGGAATACAAATCTGTATTTCATAACATCAAACATATGGTCATGACCAACACTGAAAAAAAACCCCTAAAATCCACATAATAATCAACATTTCAGAGAACTCTACATCTTTCAAGACAAAAAGGAGAGAAGGAAAATGGCGTTTCAGTTCCGAAAATAATTAGAAGAAATCGAATTCCAGATAATTGTTTTGATCTGGATGAGTAGCAGCAGCGGTAGCTTTATCACTGGTTGACACTGGGGGGGCAGAAATCCTCTCAAACTCGACTGGTTTTGGAATATCAGGAGGACTTGCGCAACGAATCAATGCCCAATTAACATCTTCAAAGAACGGATGCTGTTTAATCTCGGTTGCTCCTCGCTTATATGCCAACCTATGCTGTGGTTCTTTCACAAGTAGGCCCCTGATCAGATCCTTTGCTGAAAAGCTAACCACTGGTGCTTCTGGGAATTTCAATGGCTGACCTACCACGTTGAACAGGGTGGCTCGATTTCCTGATCCCTTGAAAGGTGTTTTACCAAACAACAGCTCATACAGAAAGATCCCGAAGGTCCACCAGTCAACAGCACTGCCATGCCCTTCACCTTTGATAATTTCTGGTGCCAAATACTCATGGGTCCCAACAAATGACATCGAACGAGCATTGGTTGGCTCAGCCATGAGTTCTGGCAATGGGCGTACTTGGTTCCCCATTTCATTCTTGGGTTTCCGGTCTTTCTTAGATTTACTTGAAAAGAAACGAGGTGAGAAACATGTTGTAGGCATCACACAAGATGGCTGAATACAAGAGGGCTCGATGCAGGCAGGTTGCACACAATAAGCTGAGTTCCTTCGAAAAGGTTCAGAGTCAGGGGCTGACGATTTGACGAGGGTTGGGCTGACAGCACAGCGCAGGGAAAGGTCAAAGTCGGAAAGCATTATGTGCCCATCATCTCTCACAAGGACATTTTCCGGCTTAAGGTCACGATAAACAATCCCAAGCATGTGAAGATATTCTAGTGCAAGGAGAACCTCGGCTACATAGAACCTGCATATTGGAGGACAAATATAATACCAAGAATCGTCAAAGTCAAATTACAACATGATAGAGTGATAGTATTTCTTTGCTAATATAATTGAGAAAGAAACATGCTTGGCAGCATGTATTCATTCTACAACAGTAAATAGGAAAAACTGGTTGTTTACATTTGCAAAGGTCTACATCAAAACAATAGGAAGCACCCGATATCAGCCTGCCCGTAGGTAGATCCCAGCAACAACTAAAACTGACGTGATAGGAGTTCAATGTCTCTGTAAGCTTTATTTAGCATTTTAATGAAATCAGATGATTCAATAGCAAGAGATATAAAATCTTTTAAGTCATGATATGAATCGTACTGGTATGCACCTACCGATGACATAATAATAAACCAAGAAGCAGGGTAGCAAAAGAAATTCAAAACAAAAATAAATGACTATATAAACCACACATGCTCAAACTGACAAATAGAGAACAAGTTCATTTTCCATTTTCCACAGTTGAACTAATCGAGTACAGGAGAATACTTACTTCACTACTTGCTCAGTAAAATGCTTTCCGGGTTGCCTTTGCCTAAGTGTGTGCAAGTCGCCTCCAGGGCAGAACTCCATTACCAGACATGAATACTTCTCTGTCTCAAAATGGGTATATAGGGTTGGAAGGAAAGGATGGTCTAAACATTGAAGTATTTCTCTCTCAGTCTGAGCACGAAGAAGTTTTTTACGGTTAGCCAAAGATGCTTTGTCCATAACTTTCATTGCAAAATAACATTTTGTTCCGGTCAACTCTGAAAGATAGACACTTCCAATATCCCCACAGCCCAGCTTCTTCAGAAGTCTGAAATGGCCTAAACCAAATACACCATCCCTTGATCGGACAGCCTGAATAGCTTCCCAATGTATGTCATTTGCTTTGTGAGGTTTGTTGATAGCGCTACTAAAGCTGCTACAAGTACTTTCATCGCTGATGTCACTGCTAGTGCTACCTCTACAGATACTGCTCTTCCCACTCTCAACAAAATCAGCTCGACCACTCATCTTGGTGCTTCCACTAGTCTTGGCAATACTGCTGGTCCCATCATCACTTACTTTCGCTGAAGTTGGGCTGATTCCATTTTCTGATGTTTTCTTTTTTTGATCACTGCCTCCTGGAACATTCCTAGCCTCACTCGCAACAGGATCCACATCAGCTGGCACCTGCTTTGCATCACCCAGTGATAAAGCTGAACCTAACTGATCTGCTAAAGTTTTGGCAGACTCCTTCTGATAAGGAATCTTGTAGTTCTTCTCTTCAGTAGTTTCTGTAGAAACATGCTTCGGCGCATCTTGTTGCAAATGCCTAGGAAGTTTTTTCGGAGTGACTGGCTCTGATTTGCTTGTCTTTGTTATTGGAAGAGGTGAAGGTCTGCGAAAATTTCTTTCTGTTGTTTGACTAGCAATTAATTTCCTCTGAGTCTCTGGGGAAGAACTTCTGGCACTGGATTTAGAGGCCATCGACATAAATTACACTTGATATAAAAGATCAACTTGAACAAATCCATTATTCATCCCCCAACCTCACCAACTGATTCCCTCCATTGACGCTCTCGATCAAATTCATCTTCAAGTCCATCAATTGCAAGTTAATTTCTACACACAAACAAAGAGTTCACCACTATGAAACAATAGATATAATACAGTACAAGGAACACTATCCAATCCAATCTATAAAACTATAGCGATAACATTTCAGCCTGAAAATAAAGACATCGAAATCATTACTACATCAACACAGCCTAGTCTCAAGCTACAAAACCCACAAAGACAATCACTCAAATTATTCCAAATGAATAACACACAAAAAAGTCGAAGAAACTGGAATTCTATAAGCAAGACCTATCTTCAAGAGTTTCAGGCTAGCTTTTTGTTCCAGCAGACCAGAATGTAACATTTCATAAACAGTAAGCAGAAACTGTAAAAACCCTCATAGAGAACTCAAGAAATGGGCATCAAAGCACAGAGCTGCATGCAACCCAGAAGCATCAAGCTATAAAACAATCTAAAACCCCAAAAAGTGATGGGTCAAAACTAAGTCAAGAGTACAAGAGTCACAGTTATCTACCTCAAAAATGCCAATCCTTTTTCCAAAAGCACAAAACTTTCAACATAAAAAATGCCATGGATCAACGAGCCATGGGAGCTAAAGAAAAAACTCAACTGAATGTATGTAATTGTGTATCTATCAATTATCTATAAATACACACAAAACCCATAATCTATAGCAAAAGATAAGAAGCAAAGTAAAGAGATTCATACAGATCTCAATCAGGGACCCAACGCCTTGGATCCAAAAGACCCAGATGCTAAAAAAACAAGATAAGAGTGCAATAGAGAAGCAAAAATCACCAAACAAATAAGGACCAGTTGAAAGTGAACAGAAAAGGAAACCCAAAAAAGATAGATACCTGCCCTTGAGAGAGAGAGAGAGAGATGGAGAGGAGAGAGAGAGCCTTCCACCAAAAATCAGAACTTTGAAAGGGTTTCTTGCTTTGGTTTTGCTTTAACAGAGTGGAAAGGAAAGTAAGAGGGAAAAGAGCACTCACAACTGGTGAGGGTGAGGGAGATAAAGGAAGAGAGAGCACTGTGTGAGAGCTCCTTTTTCCTGAAATGTGTGGAGAGAGAGAGAGAGAGAGAGAGAGAAGGTTCAGTAGTGAGTCAGATTAGAAAGACAGAGAGAGAGTTGGGTCTGGGGGGCTCTCTACTACCATGACATGTATTGAGGCTTTGAGTCTTTTGACACAGAGAGAATTGGGGTCAAAGCCATACTGCTAAAGTTAGGCTTTTTTTTTATTTTTTTATTTTATTGTTTGTTATTTTTAGAAGAAACGATAATATCTACAAGACAAAATGTGGGCTTAGTTACACAATAGAATAGCATTAATATGTATTTTATTGTTTGTTATTAAGTTGCTTTTCTCTGTCTTTTATTATTACTGTCTAATTTTTTATATCTTTATTCATAAATGAGATATTTTAAATTTGATTTTCTTTTATAATGAGGCAAGGTGGATCCCAAATTGTTATGTTATGTGAATTATTTGGTTTAGTTCAGATTCTTCACCCTTTAATATAAAATATAGGCTCGTTTGCAAATGTTTTTAAAATAACTAAAAATGTTTTAAAAAATATATTTTAAAAACAAATACTTCGTAAAAATTCAATCAGATCATGTAAAAACACTTTAAGTGTTTGTTCTTACAAGAAGCACACACATGCTGCTTCTTTCACAAACTACTTAAAATGTTTTTAAAATCTAAAATTAATTTTACCCAAGATGCTTTTTAATTATTTTAAAACATTTACAAACAAGTCATACATCGTTGTAACAAAATAAATTCTCTCTTTTTTGCTAATTATTAAGTTTTCTTCTTTTTGGAATTCAATTATTACGATGTATTTTGTCACAAATACAAGTGTCTGAATCAATTTATGGGCCTCAGACAGGCTCCACCCTGTCCCTCATGCTTTGGGAGTTTTATGCTTTTCTAAGTATTTAAGGGTTTTGAGAACTTGTTAAATGACCAATTGACCAGGCATGTCCCCTGCTTTATGCCACTTTAAATAAGATGTTTTTGTAAATTTGGGCATTGATTAATATTTTAGGGGCAAATGGTCCTCAAGAGTGCTAGTTGACGAGATCATGATCCAATTGCATGGTTAGGGATTTGATTATTTTTTTCTTTCAAAAAGATATTAGTTGGTTATTTTATCATGACATTCTACTATTCAGAAGTCGACAAGACTCACATAGACATTTCAGCATCTTCAGGTCACCATCGTGTGATTCATCAAAGCTAAAAATCAAACTCAGAACGTGCCGGATGAAATACGAGTGTGGGATTGATTATTAACATGTTGGAAATTTGGAGAGGTGGGATCAAAGTGACCAAATTTTATGATTAGTGCTTCTTTATGCGTATAAACAACAGTAGTTGGATCATGAAGCAAGGGTCAACATTTGGACTCTAAACTATATTAAAACAAATAAATTTGAGTTAGGTCTCTTATAGTGTGTTCACTCTTTGTATTTAAATTTGAATTATCATCTGTATATATTGAGTTATTTGAAATAAAATTATATTGAAACAACTCATTCAACCTCATTACCATCACAAAAAGTTACTTTTAAAAATGAATGAAAGCTAAAAAAAAGTAAATGTATAAATTTACGATACCATATTTGGAGAATGTTGTAAGATTGCATTATTTCCATATTTGACTTGTCTAATTCAAATTGTGTACCTCAAACTCCTTATTTTCTTATGAAAATTAGTTTATAAGTTATATTTTATATACAAAAAAATGATCAAAATAATTCTTTTTTAAATTTCAATTGTTTAAATAATTATTTTCTCAATATATTTAATTTAGACAATTAGCGACAATAATTAATATTGGAGGTTGTAGAAATGATCATTTTTAATAAGTTTAAGTCATTTAGTATCACGGTCTAGTGGTATTCATCTTCACTTGTAAGTGAGAGGTATTAGGTTCGATTATCGCCGAATGCAAATTTGAACCAAATTATTACTAGCCCATTATGAGGCTAAGCCCATCTCTCTCCTTTAATGTAGATAATATTGTTTGTGCAAAAAAAGAAGAAGTTAATAGTGACGACATAACAATGACATAACGGCCATACAAATACAACAATGACATACTGATCATTTTTGCAACCAAATATCAAAAAATTATCATTTCTCCCAATTTCCGTTTAAAATATTTAATTACAATATTGATAACCACTTAATTTTGAGGTTTGGTGGTCTTAGGTTCCTGGTCCAAGGAATGAGGTTCGATTCATATCATTCCTCAAAAAAGTTATGAGAAATGTTGAGGAGACTCTCTAAAAAATGTGATTTTTTATAAATTTTCTGATACTTCATATTTTTAACACAACATTTTTAACGTCGACATAAAAATTAATTTTAAACTATAATAAAACAGAGGGGTTACCTACAAAATTTCACTTTAAGGTACCTCCCTTAACATTTCTCAAAAGTTTCTGTAAGCTTTCCCACTCCTATCTCCAACCACACTAAAAAACAGAGAGCTAGAACGGGAAGAGATCCGGACCCTTGAAATTTGATCCAACGGATAAAAACAGAAGGTCATTTTTAAAGTTATAATAATTTTAACCGTTGGATCAAAATTCAAGGGTCCAGATTAATTTATTGGTGGGAGAGATCCGAAGGGGATCTCTTCCCAGCTAGAACCTCCTAAAACCGAGTCAAGAGTACAACAGTCCAGCAAACCAAACAGGCCCCTTCCTTATAAACCTCATCTTCTTCACTTTTCAGGTTTAGGGTTACGGTTTTGACCAGACGGAGATTCCGAAAATGGAGCCTGAGAGAAAGCTGTCGGCGGAGCCAAGAAGGCATAGGATTGGTTCTGTCTCGGTGGTCGGCGCTCCAATTGGCCGTCGAAAACGAGTGGGCCGGGCGTGACTCGTGCCGCAAAGCGGAGCAACTCGTCGCCGGTATATTCTCCTGGTTCAATCACTCCACAGGTACTTTGATTCCCTCATCTCCTCTAGCTCGACTCATCAGATTTTCCATTTTTTTTTGTAAAGAATTGAGCTTGAATTTTGATTTGCTGCTTACTTTTTAGGGAATTATTATATAATTATTTTGTTTTCGTAATATTTGTGAAGCATTGCTCTTCTGAGGTTGGGATTGGGATTCAATAGGGAATTTGTAAGTGAAAGTAAGAACCTTTATCACTAAAAACTTCAATTTTTGTGCTGAAATCTTCTTTTTTCGTATCAAATTTTGGGTTTTTAGTTCAGTTTTGGTGAGGTTTGCTTTGTCTTATAAATTATTTGTAGGAATATGATACAATTTGTTGAGTAAAACTAGTAATTGAGTGGAACCTAATTGGTAGTTATAGTCAAATTAGCAATTTTTCAACATACCGAATTGTATACGGAACTAATAATTTTTTCTGTGTCTTTTGAATGAAGATTTCTATCGTTCTAGCCAAGCAGAATGATTAACGAATGATGTGAATATTTTTACCGGTCGTTGTTGTAACGAAATCTCACAAGTACGTGTTCATTCTCCCCGGAGCCTTTTTACGTAGATGATTTGGAAGATACGCTGAATGAAGCTACGCTTTCTCTCAACACTATGACAGAGGATGGCAGCATTGAGGAGGTATTCCTTTTATACTTAACTTTGTCTTTTCGGAGAACACTTAATAGTATCTTGATGGAGTATGAAATGGAGAAGATTTAATATGTATTGCTTCTGGTGGGAAACTCAAAAGTAATTTGCTTCCTCTATGGATTGTGTTGGCATGGTTTTGAATGGGCCACCATTGCAAAGGTTTGTAATGTGTGTGTTCCAGACCACCTGCACTTGGCTGACTATTCGACTTTTAAAAACCGAAACCTTTTAGCATCAACTACATTTAGTTGGCAGCTAAGAATCAGCTGCATCTCCAGCCATTGGAGATAGACGGACAATTTACGGTTCATTATTGTTTCTATAAAGTAGATGGTACTAGGGTGTAGGGATGCAGCCTTTACTTTTAGTAATGGTTTCTATCTTTATGGTGTTTGCGGTTTCTTTTTCTTTGGATTTACACAGGTTGCTGAAAAGCTAATGATTATGTATGAAGAATGTTTAGATTGTAACTTCAAGTCGATTGAAAGCCCAAGGGAAGCCAATCAACGAAAAGTTGCTGTTCCGCATGTTAGAGAGGTAAAGCTTCATTTAAAACCCTCTGCCTTTAATTTTTTTTAATATAAACTTCTTTTGTCCAGTGACAGCATGCTTTTTACAAATTTATTGAAAAGAACTTGTGGATGTTGTCCTGAAAGTTTTCCTCTAAAACCATATGTGTCGGAGTGAGGATGATATGTTTGAATGATATGCCTTGCTAAAATCTGTTAATTCTGTCACTCATGCCAGGTTGCAAATGATAACGATGATGATGACGATAGTGATGTAGATCATGATGATAGAGATCATAGCATAGGAAATGATGATTCCTCAAACATGATGGTAGACATACCAGAGGGCAGAGGCTCATTCAAACTTAAATCCCGTAAACGTATCAGGCAATGAGCCAAAGCAGCGGCCGAAGCAGAAGAGGGATGGGAGGTAGTTGGACCTAGAAAACATAGGGGTGAAAGGAATTAGCTTGAGCCACCGCCACCTCTCTCTCTCCTCCTCCTCCTCCTCCTGCTGCTCAACTTTTTTTTTCGTTTTATTCTCGGAAGTAGAGTGAATATGTGTACAGTATAAGTTGGATCATATACCATTAATATACAGATAATCGCTTCATTTATACAATTTACGGTCCCAACTTTTGTACATTCTGAGCGTAGCACTGTATACAATCCTCCAATCTTATAATTCTTCGTGTATCTTACTTGCTTTGCACAAAAATGTTAACCTCCGCATGTACAAACTCTCGTTTGCATCGATGATGCTCGGAATGGGAGTGACGGAGGTCTGTGTTAGACAAAGATTAACTTAGAATATCGTCTTGTAAAAAAAAAAAAAAAGTGAGCTTCACGCAAAAGAAACAGCAATAATTGTACTTGATATAACAAAAAGTGAGGAGAACAGAGAATGATATTGCAGTCTGGAGCTGGCTAACCGTGTGATCCGGACCGTTCAAAAGAAAAAGTGATTTGGCTTTTGGTTTTTGTGAGGTAGGTCAGTTGATTGACTAATGGGGATCGTAAAATTTGAAATAAGTAGTCTAGATTACTCGGCTTGTCGTCTCAGGACTACAAGATCTAGAGAGAATCTCGATTTGGAGAAAAGAAACAAGTAATTAATGCAAACAGTTGAAGACGGAACAAAGAGGGGCTTCTCGTGCTCTCCAACAGCAACATGTCTGGCAATGTCTTACGAAACATACCCAACAGCCAACATCTAACGTTTTATGTTTCCCAAAAAGATTTGATGCTTCACCTCTTTTCACATCTTTTCACAAACATGTCCACTTATTGCCACAATCATCCTTCCCACAAACTTCATATGTAAGATAAATCAAATTTTTCATAATCTCTTTGTATGCATGGAATCATTACTATTTGCAGACAAATCAGAATTTGGGTCTTGGGCTCTGGTACATGCATTTATTTAGGGTCTGTTTAAAAGTGTTTTTAAAATGACTGAAAGCGTTTGTATATAAAATATTTTTTGGTTTCAAAAGGACTAGAAGTGCTTCCTGCTTCTTCAAGTGTTTTTCAAAATTCACTTGCATTTTTACTAAGGATTGGTTCCAAAGCCATTTTCACCATAGCACTTTTAGACTTTAGTCATTTTAAAAGTACTTCCAAACGTACCCTTGATATACTCACCATCTAACCGTCAAATATGATCATGATATATATGACCGGTAGATGCTGAATGCGCAGAATTTGAGATTATGTGTAACATCTTTTGCAACGAGATTTTTTTGTTTGTGTCGGACAATAGTTTGCGGTTACAAGGAAGTAGATCCTTACTTGTTAAAACCCAAACAGTGTTCTCGTATAATTGTACACCAATAACCCCTTAGAATTAATCTAATTGGTGAGTTTTGGGAAGGGAATGGTTTACAATTAAGTTAGGTCAAAAAGTTCGATTTATTGCGCTAAGGAAAGTCGCACCGTCGTATGGAAGGGCCATAGAGAACTGAAAATTCTAGCCTTCGGATCGAATAAAAAAAAGGAGAATCAAGGGCTATATATTAACAAAAGTGCGCATAAGGAAAAAACAATGTGTAGAAATCATTTCTCGCAGCCGTAGAATACTCTGATGGGCAAACCAAAACACATAGACGAAGAAAAATGCCGATCTTACTGCAAATTAAGATTTTCGCTTCACATTGGGACGTGGATTCGTGATCTCAATAAACATACACGCTATCAAAACTAGATGTTTCACTGTTCTTTCTAGCCACATTTTCTTTCTACACAATAAACCAGAGCTTCAAGAAAGTTCAGAAATAACACGATCACACTTGTCTTCCAGAATCTTCACAGCTTCAGTAAATAAGACTTCGGGAGGCAATACCCCAGTCGATTCAATTTTAACTGCGCAAATCAGAGAGCGAGAGAGCGTTAGAACTCTTAAAAACATTCGGTGAAAGAATTTGTTGCTATATTAGAACTTCTTGTTCCTATATAAACCTTACGCGTAAGCACCTACATTGAAAATATCTGGTAAGCTCGTAACTGACAATGATCGAAGTCTGAGCTTAGCAGATATTTTCAAACTGACCCGAGTAAGTGATTTCAAACTGAAATTTATACAGTTGTGTCATGAGGACTAAAGCTACAATTCTAGGACACCGTCAGCAACGAGAAAGCAAGAGAAATTTATAGTTCCAAACACAGAAGAAATCACTCACAAATGAAATGATCCTTCTTACGCTGCAGAGAGATAGAATTCTCCCAACCCTTCCCTTCTCTGATGCACTCCCTGCACAGTGTGCAAGCTCGTGGCCTGGCTACAGTTGCCCTTTTCTTGCCTGCTAACCAGTCAAATTATCAATCAAAGCCGCTCTAGAATTGACAAAACAAGGCAAACTGTAACTGAGCAAGTGCAGATATAACAACATTTTTTAAAATCCAAATATTGGGACAAAACCACATGATTGTTTCATTTTTTCATAATAATTCCTTTCTACCAGTCTAGTATCTAGAACAGCGAGAATGAATGCCATTAAAGGATAATCACTAGCCATTGCCAATATCTTCAATATCGAATACTTTAACTGGGCAAGTTGCCACAAGTTTCTCAGCCATCTCATCTTCAATATCTTGCGATATTATAACCTAATAAGAAATCAAAAATCATTTGTGATTACTTCAACATCTTATTCATGGTGTTTTCAAAATCACTGAAACAACATCCCCTTACCTCAGGAAGCATCCTATACCAAACAGGGGCAACTGGAGACCATTTTGCATGTGTTTTACCAATGCCCTTAACAGCATGTGCTTCCAGTTGGTAAACTTAACGTCACTTAAAATAAAATCATAAGAACAGTGAACATTATTGACTACTAGATAGAATAAATAATGAAATTGATAAGATAGTAGTTGGGTATAATGCTGCATAACGAAACGCTATTTGGAGTCAATTGCTCCACATAAAACTTTAGGCATGTGCTTAAGTTGCAGAGTGAAAAGTGCTATCTATGATTTCTGAGCAAGGACCATAACTATACAAAACAAATAACATGTTTACCTGACCAGGGCCTAGTCTAGCAATTACAATATCTCCACTCGTGGGGCCAATTGGATTGTCGGAAAATTCTAGCAAGGAATCCTGACTGCAAGTAAACGATGTATATGTTTTTTGTTTTGAGGATGACTCTAACTTGGTATCTTGTGATTCCAAAGGAAACTCACTCCCATTTGGCAACCAAATCAATTCTTTTGACTTTACTGCACAAAATGTTGCAAAGTCATCATAACCAAAAGAAAATTCCCACCAATAGCCTTGAAGAAAGATATATCTATAAAACTTACTGATAATCTAAGACACAGAACTATACCTGAAATACGCTGCCCCCCTCGTTTACATTGTACATGTAGCTTAAAAACAATGGTGTTCTTCTCATCTGGTGTATTATTTCCTACAAAGTAAAACATGACAGGAAAGAACTCAGTGACTCAAATATGTAAAGGAAATAAACAAAATATGAATTTGGTTTATATAAAAGAATGGAAATACCAAACCATAGTACCTGTAAATTCAAATAATCTGGGGTCAACCTTGATCGGAATGAGACCCAACCTGTGGGCAAGTACTTCATCTTGGATTACTGATGTATTGTCTGCAATAAGAACTTTTTCAATAGCCATTGTGGGAACCTGCACTTGTATATTAAAACAAGTTCAGATCACCGTTGGTAATACATACTGCCAACTGAATAGGAACTCTCATAAACACACCTAGCCTTAATCCAAGGAAACAAGGGAAGCAGATACAAACTTCCATCTAATCTGCATTTTAAAGTGGGAAAAATATTAATAAGAGACGCGGGGTTGGGGATTGAATAGCATAAAACTTCTCCCTCCTGTTGATAAACATTATAAAGTAACTCATTTACACATATTTTGTTCTCGGAAACAATGACACAAACTTGTTACTTAAACATGAGAAATTAACCATGCAACCATTCAAGCTTATAGAAGTAACAAGTTTAAAACAAAATGCTGAAGTATACGGATACAAATTCATTTTCTTGATAGCTCATGCATGATGCTTAAGCAGGAATCACCATGTCAATACAACTAGAAGTTGACACTTGGGCCCATGAAAATGGTATTATGAATATAGAACTAGTAAATGAACTCCATACAAAATTAACCACTGACGAAGCATTATTTAATCAAGCATACTCAACTCATGAATTTAATCAAACCTCAGCTATGATTCTCCGGAATGCATTGGCAAGTGCTGGATCAATGCCGATCATGTCAAACTCCATCTCATCCTCCATAAGATTAATAACTTCAACTTTAAAGTTGTCACAGAAGCCATCCAATAAGTTATTATCAACCCCCATTGATGCATAAGCACCATTATACTGAAAAGTATCAGTCTGTAAACACCAAAAGTTAAAACATGTAAGAAATAAGAACAACAAAAACTCATCAATGCATTTCCTCAATTTCACATTGAGAAAAATGAAACAGACTCATAACTAATATCGACAAATGCAGGTCTATGCCACCTAGGCAGATTGTTCACTTCGGTCTCGCCACTTCCACAATTTTTTCCAAGAAACAATCTTGGTAAAAAAGAATTATTTTCTTCTTTGAAAAATTTATATCTATGCATAAACACGGGTCTAGCTTATGTTTTCTGGTAACCCAATTAGAGCAACACTACGAAAACAAAAAAGAAATTCACTTTCCCACATTTTCTTAGCAACCAAACATGACCATCAACAAAAACCAACATCCAAAAGAACCCAAATTTCTACTCAGAACGGTCAAAATTTCTCAAAACTAAAAGCAAAAACTCCGAAAACGAAAAAAAGAAGGGCAGAAACAAAACCATGGGCGCGTACAGATTTCTCATTTCAGCAAACAAAAATTGAAAAATGCTAAAAAAAAGGATGCAAAAACTGTTACATGAATGGGAGCATCAGCCTTGCACTCGACACGTGTCCTCTGGAATTCGATGTTTTGGGGCAGCCGCCCCATTGGCACATCTGAGAGCTTCTCTATGAACTCCAGCGTGGAGTTCGCCTTCGCAGAGTCTGCTGCTTCGGACTCCGAACTCGACGTCGTATCTTCGGTACTGGACGACATTGTTTCTTCCTTCACCTTCACCGGCCACTTTCAATCTCTCCCTCTACTCTCTCTCCCTTCGTTCTCTGCGACTGTTAAAGTTAGGGTTTTGGGGTTTAGTGAGAGCAACAGTATGCAGAGTTTGGGGTTCAGGGTTTAGCAGAGAGGGGGACACGAGATGATGCAAATGGGCCTTTCATAATTATCATGGGCCGGCATTATTCTAAGGCCTCGAGAGCTTCTACAGTGCTGGTTGAAACGATTATTATTTGGAAGGTTTAACGAAACAATCTGGTACTGTTTATTTTTAACGAAAATGATATTTTTACTTTAAAAATTCACTCTTGGTACTATTCATTTACAATCCATTTTTTTCATTTTGATTAAAACTCAAAGTTTTCAAGCAATTTTCATTAGTTTTCCTTTATGATTTCTGCCACGATTGGAATTATATCGAAACTGTTGAAGAGGCTGAGTCTGGGCAGCAGTGACTAGTGGAGATGGCGTAGGAAGCAATGGTGCATGAGACTGCACAGAGAATGCATGAGAATGCTCAGTTGCAGATGAAGAGACCACTTGCTTTCGACGAGCCATAGAGAGTTCCTTGGTGAGTAAAAGACCATGCAAATGCAATTTGTCGAGAGAGGTAGATGAGAGACGAAGCATGACTATATCAATAAAGGATTCAAATCCATAAGGTTATCCATAAAGAGTGGCTGCAATTAGGTCACTATCAGACACCGAAGCTCCAACAATGAAAGGAATAACTTCTTCAGAGAGAGTAGAATTCAACCATATCAAGAGATTCTGATATTTTTCGTACCACACCTCAAATGTGGATTGAGAGAGCGATCTAGTAGAAGAGGTGCATGACATGGGTCAGATCTATCGATGATTCCAAGAAGTTTGTAACGCCTGAAAATTGGAGCACGCCATGGAAGGTAATTAGCACGCTTAAGTTTGATCGGTACCATGCTTTCCAATGTTTTGGATCGTAAGAGAGGTATACGAACTGGAAGAAAAATTAGGATTTGAGAAAGATGGATTATGGTTAGGAATCGATAAATTGAATCAATCGGAGAAGAAGATTCAGACGGAGAAGCTAATAAAATTTGCAAATTGAAAATAATGTTTAAATTTGACAATTGAAACAAGCTTGACCTAATAAAATTTGAAAATTGGAAAATAATAAGTTGCTTGGTTTAGATTCAGTTTAATTAGTCCGTTATATGCACATGACAAGTTTGGAGATGTTTTATGCTTCCATAGTTTGCTATACGCTCTTTTGAGGGCCTATAGCTTAAAAGTTCTAAACGGAGGAAAACTTTACATGAAACAAAGACATAAAAGAGTCACACGATGAGAGGCAGATATTATAGCTACGATACCGGGATCTGCATGTTTTTCTCGACCTATAGAAGTGTAAAGCTTCACATGAAAAGACATCAAGATTCAGTCAAGGAAAGCAATGTTGGTGGTGCCAGGGCACTTAGAGTAGATGATGCACTCAACAATTTGCATAAAAATATCAAAGAGCAGCGGATCACACACTGCTATGGTAAAATGTTTTTTCCAGAACTGATTAAATTGCGACATCAAACATGTTGTAACAATCAAAATTTATGTGCAAGGCATAATCCCTAGTACAAGCGATGTCCTTTCGTCTCCTAGCAAAGAGAAAGGTACAAATTGCTCAAGGATTGAAAATCTTCATAGACTTCCGGCAAGATCACAACTTCGCAGCTACAGTACGAGTGGTCTTGAAGTCCTAAATGAACCGCGATAACAGTACAGCTTATCATGGTACGCTTAACCTCGGACGCTATGTTGAAAATAAATCCTACACTGATGGGAGGAGGACCCTTGCACGAATCAAGTATGTTGGATTACTCTCAGGATTTGCGAGGAAAGCGGGAGAAGTAAACGTTGGCCTAGAAAGATTGTCTACAAAGAATCGCTCTCAAAGCAAGACAGAACCAGCCCTACTGTGTCAGCCAAATTAAGGAAGGCCTCCTGAAACCCCAAAATCTTTAAAACATTTTAACAACTTAGAAAAATATTGTGGATTACTTTGCTTACGAGAATAAAGATGATTAATAATAATAAAACATTCCCTGAGAAGATGATACCTGGACCTGGACAATTGGATCGAATTGACCATCAGCTTCAAATCCTCTTCCCAACCATGTCTATGTAAGGGATGTGGGATATTTTGGCATCTCTCTTTTAGCATAGGACACCCATAGATCCAAAGTTGCTTAAGTGAAGGAGGTAGACACTCCTCTAGAATGGATGCCAGCTTTGGACATTTGAAAAGGCTCAAAGATTGAAGGGAAGTGAGGAATTGAAGCCCTTGCTGCTCAGTTTCTTCAGATTCAGGAAGCCATGTATTCGGAGATCAGTGAGAGATTTGGGGAGGAGCATCTCTATCTAGACCATGTCGGGTGGAAACGACACTGTATCCGGATCATTGTCGTAGATCCACAACTTTCTAAGAGAGGTGAGTTTGTGCAATCCCCACTCCGACTCCCAGAATGACTTACAGCTCTTGACCTTCCAAATTGCAAGTGATGTGAGGTTGGGGGGAAAGGAGCAACTCAAACCTTCACGGTAGTCAATCATCAATTCCTCAAGAGAGTTGAGATTGTGCATGTATCCGGGCAACGCCTTCAATTTGTCACAATCGGTGATCTCGACCTCTCTCAGGTTGGAGGCTCTTCTCCCCCCACTCAGTCTTGGGATGGAAACAAGACTTCCACAGTGACAAATATCCAACGTTTGAAGATTGATGATGTGGCATACGCCATCTGGTAAGGATTTCAGATTTTGGCACTTCCACATCCTAGACAGTGATTAGTATTGTCGCGGAAGAACTCGTCCTGTGCTATTAACTCCAGCTGTGTACCTTTAGGTTGAGCCCTAGATTACCTATGTACCCTTTTTGGAGAAATTAAGTCACTCGTAGTCCTCAGATGTTTTGATTTGAGATTTTTAGTGAGTGAACACCCATTGAGGAAAAAAAAAAGATTTGGTATTTGGTTTATTTAAACAATTTGAACAATTTGGATGTGTTGGAGTGAATTTGGTTTATATACACCATGGATTTAATTTGGTATTTTGGTTTTGTGATTGTATCTATAGTATGGTACTAGACTACCTATGTACCATTGGCGAGATCAAACCGGCGTAGTTAATGGATGAATTGGATTGGCTTGCAAAAGAAAGATTTGGTATTTGGTTTATTTGAATACTTTGGATTTATTTGAGTGAACTTGGCTGAATGAACCAGGGATTCAATTTTGACTTTGTAGGGAAATTGCATTTAAATTGAGTCTCTAGATTGCCTATGTACTTTTAGCGGGATCAAACAAACGTAGTTCAAAAATGAATTTGGAATTTAATTTGTGTGGCTTCGTACCATTTGAGAATTGTGAACTTTGGAATTTGACGGGTATTTTGTATTAGCTATTCGCTAACTGAGAATTTTGAAATTTGGAATTTGATAGGTATTTTGTGTCAAATATTTGCTAACTGACACATGCATTGTAATGCACCATTTTATATGACTTTGTATGAGTTTCCCACCAGTTATCAGCTAATTGGCATTTAGCTAACCTTAGTTTGGAGTTTCAACGACAAGGCCAACTAATTTCGCTTGGATTTGTTAATGGGGAATCGGGTTTGAATATGAATCTCATTAACCACTTGGTAGCTTTGATGAAATTGAGATTCCACCATAAAACCAATTGGCAATATTAGGAGTAGACCAAGACCATATAAGCATATAGCAAACTTTGTCCCTCACCAATGTGGGACAATTCTCAACACGTGCGGAGGCGTGTGGCGGATTTTCAAGCCTACA
This sequence comes from Pyracantha coccinea, assembly GCA_028566515.2. Taxonomy (NCBI): domain Eukaryota; kingdom Viridiplantae; phylum Streptophyta; class Magnoliopsida; order Rosales; family Rosaceae; genus Pyracantha; species Pyracantha coccinea. The sequence continues at coordinate 318,047 of JAOTRO020000013.1, read as the reverse complement.
CGTGGACAACAACTAGATGGGTGACGTGGAGCGCGTGTGGCCGTTGGGTTTCACACGTGGACAACCTTTCTCTGATACCATGATGAAATTGAGGTTCCACAATAAAAACAATTGGTAATATGGGAAGTAGCCCAAGATCATATAAGCAGATAGCAAACTTTGTCCCTCACCAATGTGGGACAACTCTCAACAAGCTTTTGTATGATTTGGATTGCTCTACTTCTTCGATTGACATGGCTTTATATTCGGAAGAAAACCCCCTGCTTCTCTTGGTCTGTGTTGCTGAAACTTTTCTTCCTTTTTGGTTTTTGTCACGGGGCTCTATGGTGGCACTAGTAACCCTCGCGCCGTAGTCTTCGCTTTTCACTGGAGTTACTTCTAAGAGAGTTGCTGCTATAGCGGGGGTGGGCGACACGACGTCTCTGAAAGCAAGCCTGAAGTCTTGTTTATCTTTGAAGTCCCGCTGGCATTTCTCTTCTTTGTTTACTTTTGAGAAAATGAAGACTTGTATTACTCCTCTTCTTTTGAATTTTAAATTCCTTTTGTGACAATGGGGTTACCCATATTTCTTCATTTTCTTCTTTTCAGTATTAAAATCTATCGGTTAGAAGCGACATTAGCT
>JAOTRO020000013.1:265525-287900 GCA_028566515.2 Pyracantha coccinea | reverse complement strand
ACTTTTTTGGTCAAACCGTAACTTTTATTCAATCAAATACGAAAAACAATGTTACATCTTCAGCAAGAATATTGAAAAGAAATTCAAGAAACAAGATTTCCCATCTATGAGAGCGCTCTCTATTATTGGTAGGGTTGTGTTATCCACACATCTTTTTTCACTTCCCACACATCCTTTTCATTTTCGGCCGTTGGATCGAATAATTTGAAAAAGATCAAAGACTAGAAGTTAACAAAGAGTGTCTGGAAAGTAAAAATTGGTGTGCAAATAAAAGAGAGTCTGGAAAGTGTAAATTGGTGCGCGGATACTTATTGGTATACGATGCCACCAAATGAGCTTGCCCTGTTGCATGCTCGAGGCACAAAAGCAAACTCCATGGCATTCAATTGGTGGGCAAGCGCTCGAATATCAAGGAGTATACCTTCAACAACCAGCAGCAGCAGTCGAAAGCACTGCAATCTGCAGGCAGTAAACTAAATTTACAGCAGCAGGAGGAAATTAACATGCAGTCTCCATAACATGGCTGCAACAAATTATTACATGCATCTAGTCTAATCCTCAACAACATTCGACTGATCAAGCCTCGAACACCAATTACGCAGAACCGACCATGAGACGGATCAGTTAAATGTACTCATGCCTTCTTCCAACTTGTTCGCCTCATTCCCTTGGTCTGACTCGTTCCACACACACACATACACACGAACACACAGACACACGGAAGGGGATCCTATTCGGATTCCGTCCACCAAATTCATCAAGTCCGGAGATCCAGACCGTTAAAATTTGATCCAACGGCTACAAACAGTGGAACCCTTTAAAAGTTAAAATAACTGTAGTCGTTGGATCAAATTTCAACGGCTCGGATTCCTGAACTTGGTGAATTTGGTGGAAATGATCCTAAGAGTATCCCTTTCCATACATATATACATACATATTATATATATATATAATGCCAAGGGGAGATTCTCTAAAAAATGAGAATCTTTATGGACTTTCCAACACTTAATGTTTTTGACACAATATTTTATGATGTTAGTATGAGAATTGTGCTAAAAATATGAGGTAGTAGAGAGTCCATGAAAAGTTCCACCTTTGAGAGAGTCTCTTTAGCATTTCTCATATATATATAATGGGTTAGGATCTGGAGACACATTTTTGACATACATTTTTATACCTATTTTGTAGCCTCACTTCGAAATATACTTTAGCGACCCAAATCTTATATATTTTAGTACATCATTCATAGATCGTCTTTGAAAAAAATAGACAAATAAAAAACCACTAAGACATTAATTTGTAATGAACAAATTAGACAAATATGGTTATACAAAGAAACACTAAATTTATCAAACGGTCATATGATTTTGGATTTGAATGATTTTTTGTAGATATGATATTTAAGATAAGACATAAAAAATAGACGATTTGATCAATGATATATATTACGAAATGTGCCCCACAAAAACACATTCAAAATATATGTAAAAAATGGATCTTGAATTACCCGTATATATACTCATCAAGAATAAATAAATCATTTTTTTTGTATCCAATAGACAAATAATATGTAGTCATGTTCCCAATAGACAAATAATGGCAACACTCGTGCCAAATGGGGAGTAAAAAAATGTTAATAATTGCTCTTTGCCCTAAAAAATCAGCATTACCAACGTAAAGGAATGATGCTGAAAATATGCTTTCATTGTTCAGAATACCAGTTATGATTAGGACGGGGAAAGATGTTGAACTTATATAGTTTATCGGTAATTTACCTTTCTTGCTTGAGTGTAAATATGGTAAGAAAAAGTGGCCGAAATTGAAGATAAGATAACAGAAAAATTGGTTAAGATGGTTTGGACAAGACTTGAGACAGAGGATCAAGACAAAGGATGTAAAAGAAGACCTACAAAGTCTTGAAAGAGACTTAAAAAAAAACATGGAGTACTTGGAGTTAATGTAAGCCTTGGCTCAAAACCAAGAGCAATGACGCTCTAGAATCATACAACCGATCTCACTTAGTAGGATAAAGCTTAGTTGTTGTTATAGTGTTATTTCGTTTCATAAAAAAATATATTATTAAGGGGAGGGATAGGATTCAAAACTATCACAGTAATTTTGAGGAGGGAGGGAGAGTTTCAATCTCGGAATTATGGGTGGAAATCCAATATTCTATCTACTAAGATATTGGATCACGTGCAAGTGAACGAAGTGGGATGGTTTGCAAGGTAGTGCCTAAGCTAAACTCTTCCTCTAAACTTACGTTCTTGAAAAAAATAAGTGACGTATCAATTTTTTTTTTCTGTGCTATGCTTTACACCTCCGAGTGTCATTTTTCTGTTGTTGTAGAAACAATATTGAAGATCGGAAAATTAATCTTTGGGACTTTGAGCGTAGTGATAAGTTTTCTTTAACAAATTGAGGCCTACATCAAATAAGAAAAAAAAAACACTACTAATGCCAACATCAAGAAGGAAAAAAACCAATAGTTGGAGGAGGGAGGGAAGGGGAGCGGCGGAGGCCGGAGGGTGCTAGGTTGTGGCAATAGGTTGTGGCAATGTTACAGCAAACCATTTTGCCACACTATCTATATAAGTTGATTGAGGATGAATTGAAATACCATACCACAAATACTTTTTGTATTATAGTTGTCCACACGCGCATAAGCAATTGTCAATTATGACCTTTAGTAATCATTCTTTGTATGATTTATAACAATTAACAGTTGTGAGTTTTGACGCACATTGCGGCATGTGAATGTAGGTAGTTGACAAGATTCAATGCATTAACTAATTGTCATTTATATATCGAATCCAAACTGTACAATAGAATGAAAAATATTCAAAATCATTTAAAATTCTCGTAGGTTTGTTTGACCCACCAAATGTTTTTACAAGATTAAGTTATCCACACAGATGTATACAATTATGAAATACACTAGTAATTCTTCATAAGATTCACATCATTCATCCGATGTCCGTTAAAACCCATATTGTAACGCGTGAGTATAGGTAGTTAAGATAATTCAACCTTTTAACTAGCAAGTTAGTTAAAATTCATATCGTAACTCATGAGTATGGGCAAAATATTCAAAATCATTTGAAACTCTCGTACGTTTGTTTAGACCCATTTTACACGTTTAAGTTATGCACACAAACGTGGACAACTATGAAATACACTAGTAATTTCTCGTGAGATTTACGTCTTTCAACCCTCATCTGTTAAAATTCATATCGTAACTCGTGAGTATAGGTAGTTAGGATAATTAAACCCCTAAACTAGCAAGTCATTTATATCAAATCTAGAATGCACAAGATAAAACACATAAAAATCCAAGAATATCACAACGATTCTAATCTATATAATTTAGTAGGGTAACCCTAATTCTCCCACATCAAACGTGGTCTGTTTTCCTCACTATCCCTTTTGGACCTCCCCTAAAATCCCAATTACATCTCAATCCTTGGTCACAAAGTAAAGACACACGCATCTTTCTCCCTCATCCAATCACACTTTTTCCTGTCACTTTCTCTCTCTTTGTTCTTACCTTTTTTTTGCCCATTTCCTTTCAATTCCCCAGCAAACAACACACAAATCCAAAATCCCTGTCTCCCAAGGTTCTCCATGTAAAGCCCAAGCCCCTAATAAATTTCCCAATTCCTTCCGGACACCAATATAATTTTTTTTTTTCGATATTCGAAACTCCTTTTATTTTTTATTTCCTTATTTAATATTACGGTTTATTAACATTTTTTCTTATTTATAAATAAAAATTCTTAAGTTTGATTATCAAAAAACACAAATTTGAACCATTTTATTATAAGGCTGAACTCACCTAGTATACTATCCTTTATTTTCTTTTAAAAATTTCAAAAACCCCACCTATTTATTATTTGAGCCGCCTCTCTCTCTCTCTCACCCAAAGTCTCTCTCAAAACACCAAAACACACACACAAGAAACACTCTCTCTCCTTCCCCTTCCCCCTCTCTCTTCTCTCTCTCTCTCTCTCTCTCTCTCTCTGTCTCTGTCTGCAAACCAGACCATGAGCGGCGGTGGGGAGACTAGGGTTTCAATCACGGATAATGTAAAGCTCACGATCCAGAACATCAGAGATATGACCGGGAAGCAGCACGGCGACGATGAAATCTACGCCGTGCTCAGGGAGTGCTCTATGGATCCGAACGAGACCGCTCAAAAGCTCTTGTATTTAGGTAATAAAAAAGGGGCTATTTTTCTGCATGGTTTTTGTGTTTTGCATTAGGTTTTAGGCCGATGGGTTTCTAGGTTCTGTGTTTTTGGCGCATAGTTTTATTGGGTTTGTTTTGTTTTTGCCTTGTGATCAATGGGTTTTTCTGGGTTTTGATTTTTCTTTAATGGGTTCGTCTCTGTTTTCGGAGAAAATCGAAGATACAAAAAATAAAGAAAATTGAAGATACGAAAAGAAAATTGAAAACCTTTACTGCAAATTTATGAAGTGGAAAAGTGTTTGAGTAGTTGAAAAGAAGCTTCTTTGCTGTTTTTCTTGTTTTGATTCTCTTTGGCTGCTGCGGACTGGGTCGGGGAAGGAGTGTGTTTAAAGTATGTTTTTTTTATGCTAGTTTTTGCACTGAAAGATGTGAAATTCTGACCCTAGAAATGTAAAAACGTGAAATTAAGCTTTCCCCCCTTACAAAAATTGGCAAAAGTTAATGAGAATCATTTTCGCCATGTTATTTTCTTCGCAGAATGTTTATTTTTCTCGGTTCACTAAGATTGGAAGGCATACACTGACAAGAAAATTGTTGTCAAAGTGCAAGATAACTTTTTGTAATGTCTTTGTTTTTGCATTGACCATTACGACTATTCTAATAATGCTGTTGTGCTTTTTTTTTGCTTATCTGCATGACGCGTGTGCTTCCAAATTCTGGTTATCACGGGGTTGAATTCATTAGTTGGTTTCTTTTGTATCTTAATCTTGCAAAGTAGTTCTGTGAAGTATAGGTTTTCGAGTAAGATATGGTATTATTTGTCACATAATGCACCTTGGTTTTGATGGGACATTCTTATTGGTGGACTCATATCTGTGGTAGTAAATTGGGTTACTTTGTTAATACATGTGTTTCCTTAAATAATTTATGGTGACATGTTACTGCATAAGATTCCTAGTTTGCATGTAAATTATTCTTGCGTTTTGTTTTAAGCGATTGAAATATTTGGGATTCACGATTAGCTTGGGCCACATATATCCTTAGGGAATTTGACTTGGTATCTACATGTTTGAGGTGGATTGCTCCTTTAGTTGTCTTGCTGCATTTTGCCTGAGTCGGATTCTTCCTTTAGTTGTCTTACTGCATATTGCCTTGTCCATCTCTACTTGTGTCCTTCCTCATCATTGTTTGTAGAAGTTGTCATGCATAACACTCATGCTTTTTGCACGAAACACCTACCAAAAGTTACCTAACTCCTGAAACTAATGAACATATTGTTTTTGTTGGCAGATACCTTTCATGAGGTCAAAAGCAGAAAAGATCGGAGAAAGGAGGTAAATATCTTGTGTTCTTCTATAATGATATATACATCCAGTAATGCATGCTTATTTATCAACGCTGTTTTAGTATAGTAATAGTTAATATGTTTCTATCGTCTTTTCATTTGTTTGCACATGTACTATGTGAAGCTAGCTAGGCTAGTTTATAATTAAGAGCTGTTACTGTTACAGAACTCGAAAGGCAGAGCATCTGAAGATTCTAGAATGCCACCAGGCACACAGAGGCGAGTGTCTAGGGGTGGCGGCCAAGGGAATTATTCTTCTAACTTCTCTTCTGGTAAACTTTCTATCTGTTAAATACATACATATACATTTTCTGTGTAATATCTTGCTAGTTCTAGATTTTGTGACAGTATTGTTCTTGGTATGGATTTCTTCATCATCTTGATGTGAAGATGCTTTAATTGGTATTTATTACCTTGTTTTATGAATGAACTTTCAGATGCTGGTGGTGGGAGGAATTATTCTGCTCGGAGGGAAATTGGGGCCAATCACTTTGCAGATAGAGGTCCCATGCCCTCTCCTGTTAGGCCAATTCAGAAAACAAAAAATACTGCTCCAGCTCCAGGCCCAAAGTAAGCTTTTGCCAATCTTTTAAACACTTTTTGAATCTTTGAGGAATTGTTTTGTGTGGCCTAGCCTAACCCTACAGCATGCTTAAGAAGAATATTAGGTCTTATTTTTCCTTTTAATTTATGATATACATCTCTATATACAGAGCTTCAACTGGCTCACCAAATGGGCTAAAAAGCCTGCCAAATGGAAATTCTACACATGGTGGCTCCCCCAAATCCCCTACAGATGTTGACAACAATGTTTGTGAAGGATTTTCAGCTATAGTTGTAAAAAAGTCAGGGGCTGCAGCACCTCCTCCTGCTGTTGTGGCATCTACACCTACCTTTGGCTCACTGGATGATGAGAAGTCTGTGTCAACACCTAACCAGACCCCAGTTTCTGCTGCATCTACCCCTGCTTCAACCGTTCCTTCTTCTGCGTCTGATCCTGCTCTGTCAAATCATACTCAAGGAATCCAAAAAGGTTCTGGTAATGTTATTGGTTTAGAGTTGTCCAAAAGTGAAAAAACCACCCCAAGATCTGTTAATTCTGTGCAAAATGGAAAGACTTCAAATGATTGCAAGGTGGCTGAAGACTATGGAGATATTAAGCATGATGGTTCCTTGGCCCATATGCCTTCCAATAGTGATAAACAGTCGCAGTCAAAGCCTAATGTTCCTGCCAAAGGTATTTTGATATGTTACAGACTAAGAGTTGCTTTTTTATCATCATGCTCTCACGTGTGCTGCATGCATTGAAAGTGATTCAATTCATCATGTACACCCTGGCAATACTTGCATAAGTCCCTGAAAAGTGAAAACTCTATACTGGTTTTCTGCCCCCCTGTATCTATTCCATCAATTTACCTTAGACTGCAAGGAAAGTTCTTCAGACTTGAGTTTTCCTTCTTTTCCCCTCAATTTTGTTAGTCAATCATAATTTGCATCCTTGCATGTGCTGCATCTGCAATTTCTTTATCAGCAATTATATTGTCCTTGTTATTGCTATCCTTGTGTGTGTGCTCAGTATATGCTGTCACATTTATGCAATACTCATTGTGTTTAGTATCTGTTGTTGGGATCCTTGTTTGTGCTTAAGCATCTTTCATTGCTTTTGTTAGTAAGTTTTTCACTTATGTTTCTTAAACAGTGGTTGCACTGGAGGTTGCAACAAATGCCGTTGAAGCTACTTCTCACTTGCCTCGTGACTCGAGAGCCTCAGTTGCAAAACATGTTACTTTCCCAAATCATATCCAAGTGCCTGAAGCTTTGAAAAATGTATTGACCTTTGGAAGTATCGATGCTCCTTTTGGAGTGAGAGTAGACTCTGTTATTGGTAATGGTGGCGATAATTTCTCTATGGGTGTGGTTGAGTCTTCCCAGGATACTGATGAAACTGCTAAAGAACCTTCTCCTAGGTTGGTGATTTTTGCTTTTGCCTATATCTGTTTTGGCTTGTTTGATGTATGATTTATGTGCTTTTCTCTTCTGCTTAGTGATAAGAGAACATAAGTTTGAAAGTTTTATCCAAATATTTTAATCACAGTTTATCTTCCATAGCATAAAGTATCTATATTTATCTATAACAGGACCCTTTCTAAACTGTGGAATTATTTTCTTAAGAAATTTTTACTCATCTCGCTTTTTTATTTTATTTTATGCAGCAATAATATTGTATCCGCTTCTGTTCAAGGAGATTATTCTGAAAGTTTAGCTGACACGCTTGAAAACTTACCACCGCTGGAAAATGTATCTTCAAGTGCAAACTCAAAACTTGAACTGCCGAAGCAGGACTTGCAGTTGCCACCAGAAGGTCACCAGAACCCAACAGCTTTAAATGCCCCAACCTATAGCCTGGGTTTCTTCCCCACTATGCTAGGGAGCCAACTTTTACAAGTCGAAGGGCATGATAATCCGGCTCATGAAACAGCCCGCCTTCCAAGCTTTGTTGTAAGTCCTTCAATTACTAAGAGTAAATTTGTACTTGAAGTGTAGCTTTCCAGAGAAAGTTTCTTTTGTTGTCATTCTATGTTCTGATCTGTGTAATTCATATTGTAGGGTGACAATCCCGCTGCTGTGCCTAGCCCGAACTCAACTCCACCCCTGCCAAGCTCGGCAGCTGTCTCTCAGCAGTCCCTTCCTATGTACAGGCAGACTTATCCCCCAAATTTCTACCCATACGGCCACTATCTCTCTCCATATTATATGCCGCATATGCAGCAGTTCTTAAGTCACAACGGCGGCTTTCCTCCACAGCCTTCTACTGGGAATGTTTTTCTACCACTGCCACCACCAGGGGCAGCTGCTTCCGGGGTTAAGTATTCTCTTCCGCATCTCAAGCCTGGTGCCAATGCTGGAAATCCAACACAATACAGTTTTCAATCTGGTGGTCCATTTATCACCACCGCTGGTGGTTATGTTCCGGGTCCAACAGTTACATCTGGAAGCTCTGTTGGTAATGAAGATCATGGAGCATCTCAACTGAAGGAAAATCATATCTACACAACTGGACAGCTGGTTGGTCTTTGATTCCATATTATTGAAGTTTTTAATTTCCTTGCAGGACAAGAAAGCTTGAATCTATGTGGGGCTTATGAAATATATTAGACTGACCGTCATATTACTTATTTTCCGTCTTATTTTTCTTATAAAGTGTACCTTTGGGTTCTCTGACTAATACAGTTCCTTTCGGTAATGTGTGTGCAGACAGAAGGCTCATCTGTGTGGATACCTGCTTCAGGACAAGATATATCCGGCTTGCAGATGAGTTCCATGTACAACCTTACTCAGGGGCCGCGTTTCACCTTCTCACCTATGCAGGCTGGTCACGGTGGCATGACTGGGATGTATCCACCAGGGCAAACTATTGTTTCTCCGACATTTCTGCAACAACAGTCTCCAGCTGTGGCGGGAGCTGCTGAAACGATAGGACCCCAGTCCACTCCTTATCACCAGGCTCAACAAACACAGACAAATTGGAATTAGGTATCATTTGTTTTGGCAGAAATAGATGCGAGAGGCGACGACACATCTTCCGAGGATCACGTTTAAACTGGGTATCTGATATCTGGCATGTTTTGAGTGTATATATGAAATGCTGCCCAGAAAATTTTGGAATACCAGCTTGAGTGACCATCTGAAGTTGAAAGAAGATAGGAGGTTTGGGTTTTCCCAGTGCTCAGCTTTTATCCTTTTTTTTTTCTTAGTCTTTTCTTTTTCCTTTTATAATTTTAATTCGAAAAGTAATATTTTGGTGGGAAAACTGAGCAGGATGAGAAGAGTTTAGAGGTGGGTGGGATTTATCAATTTTTCCTTTTCTGATGTCTCACCTGTATTTTATGACGATAGCAAGAAAAATGTCGAATTATACGATTGTAATTTGTACATTGAGAATTGGCTTCTCTATTTGTTTGGTTGGTTAGAAATGTGGTGTTTTTATTTTAGCTATGTTTTCTGGAACTCGATTTTAATCATATTTTGCTCCTTGTAACTTAAAGGTCGCTACTTATGAAACTCAAAATTCGCTTTACTTATTGTCTCTTGCAACTTGATTTTGATCTCATTTTTTCCTCTGAAATTTAAAAGTTGTTATTTTACTCTATAAAACTCAAAATTTGTTTCACATTGTCTTAATTAATAAATTCCGATACATGGGTTTGATTTTGGTGCTTCAGGCTAATCAGTTTTTTCTTCTGTCTCTGTAACTCAAGCACAGGAACCAAAAGATTTTTAATTCTTAATTTCTTCTTTTCGTCTTAATATTTTTTATTGTTGAAGATTAAGGTATAATGAAGATTTATAGTTAAATTAATTGGCATGTGTGGCATAGTTTTATTGCGTGGTGGGTAGCACATATGTTTTAGGAAGGGCCAACTTTTGAGTTTCATGGAGAAGAGAGAGACCCATAAGTCAAAGTAAAACGAATTTTGAGTTTCAGGAGTAGGAGTTGATTTCTGAATTACAGAAATCAAAATCAAATTTTAGAAATCCAAGTTCAGCTAAGCCACACACGCTAATTAATTTAATTATTGAACTCTTCCTCCTTTTAATGTAAAAAATATCGATGAACTCAAATTTTTTTTGTTTTTTTATTGAACCAAAGTAAGCACCTTAAAGAACAATGCATTGTTTTGTCAACACTCTTTTCATTGACTAAGAATTCAATTGCACTTTGTCTGTCCTAAAGTGTGGGACATGATTTAAACACTGTGATTAGCCTCTTGTAACATAATTACCAATCCCATGCATCTAATTCCATTTTCTAAGCCCGAACAAGAAACAAAGTAATGAAATTGCACAAATTGCTCGCCCTCAAACTCAAACGAGAAGCCGGCACTTTTGTTAATCATCGTCTCCAATTCATTTGATCTGAAGACCGAAAATTAAGAGGAGTGTGTGAGATAAAAATGGGTGTGTGGAAAACACTACCCTATTAATTAATATTTATGCATATTACAAACAGATATTTCTTGCTACTATATATGTATCATTTGAGCTTCTGAAACTCTGAAATCTCAAGGTTTTTGTCATTTTATTTCATACACAGTTGCGTTTGCCAGGGGACCATTTTTGATAAATGGGTACCTCAAAGTCAATCAAAGACGCGATGGCGTTTCAGGTTGGAGGGGGGTGGTGCGGTCTGAGACTTCATCTCCACGGCGAGCATCTTGAAAGAAAATTTCCGTAGATAATCCGGCTGAAAAAAGAAATGAAAAAAACAGAGAGATTCATACACAGCTTTGATTATAAAGCTATCCATGATGCAGCTTTTTGGTTAAAGTGATCCATGTCAATCATTTTGATCATTTCGTAGAAAATCTCCGTCAAACTAAGAGTATTTTTATCAAACCAACCTCTCTACTTGAACTGGTGGTTTCTTGAATTTAACGTAAATTTTTCACAAAAGGATCAAAATAATAGACCATGAACAATTTCAGGGACTAACTCTATCAATTTTAAATTTCAATGGTGCTTTCTGCCGATCTACTACTTATCTCTACCATTTAATAGAATTCTCTTTGTCAATTGCGAGAAGTGAACAAACCATGCTACCCGTATCAACTAAGCTAAAGAAAAAATAACCATGATAAAAATTATGGGCTATATAGTAAATTACACAAAATAAATTTACTGTTTTTTTCTCTCTCACAACCATGTAACCATATCAGTTGTCCCAATCTTTCCTCTCTCTTCTACATTTTTCTCCCAAATAAAATTAACTTTTAGTGAAGAAATAGTTACTACAAACAACCGCTAATGATATGAACTACCTCTTCAGCGACCAAACACCGTTTGAAGGTCGTCATCAGAAAGCTTTAGTGACCAAAACATTTAAATTTTCTCCCTTTTATAAAATTTATTTTCAAAATTTAAACAACCACATGCATAGCATATGAACAATTGCTAATATACCAAGTATAATCTTTATGTCATTCACTTCAATGTGATTTGTTACCCACCTATCAGAGGTGAGGTTTGCTCTACTAACCCGAGGACTTAGGGTATGCTTAATTTGACCTCAACATGAGTTGACAATGAATCACTTACCAACTCGACTCAAATAAAATCAGTCACTTTAATTCTCTGCTTAGTTATAAGCCATGCTACCATGTTTGACTTTCATCCTTGAAATTATTAGTTATAACGATATCATATTGATTTTTTGCAAAAATACTCTTTATAGAGTGATTTATAATATGAATGGTTCAATTATAATCACAAAATTTTGTGAGTCGCTTACAAAGTGTCTTGAGAAGGAACTCCCCCTTAATCTAACGGCCAAGTTAATTCCTATTATAGAGATGGTCCACTTTCATTATCTTGCCAATTGCTATCCAACGGCTCCGCCTTGGGAGTATGAGCGTACATATGAACTACTGCTTAAAATTAGCAATGGGAAGAAAAATGAAAGAATGTATGATATTTTAAGAAAGTAGACTGTCGGAAAATGTGTTGCCCTCCCTCATTGTTGCACAAAATCTCGTGTTTTAGCAACTAAATTTATGCCTGTAAATTGTTTGGGACATACATTAACATTCATTGTTGACGTAGGACAAGATTGGAGTGAATTTCTACGAAGAAAAGTAAAGAAAAAGGAAGGGCTTTAAAATTGACAAGACAACAGGACACAATGGAAATTTACAAATTGTCGTCCGAGCTCCGTTGTAGCCATTCGATACTATTTAGGCTTCCAAAAACACATTATAATCTGTAATAAAAAATTGGACTTTTTGTTTGTCGTTCAGTTAATGTCGTTTTAATTTCTTTTGATTTCCTAAGGCCTTTGAGTTACTCCAAGGTGTTGTAATTACGTTATTTTAGTCATTGGTTAGCTCCTATTGGAATCATCATTTTCAATCTTAATAAAAAGCCCTTTGGGATTTCTCTTAAAAACTAGTAGATTCCGGATCATTAGTTTTTCAAGGATTTACGCTTGTAATCTTTAAGCTTCGTGCTGCGTCAATTGTAAATCAACTAATATGGTATTTGGTTAATCAAATCTAAAAACTGTACTTAATTAGCCTCTTTGCCTCATCTCTCTTATCTACATCACATGAAAAAAGTTCAAAAGCCACTTCTTTCGGTTTCAAGTTTAGACAACGGTACGTTGTGGTGTCCTCTCCATCTCTCAAACGCCAAAAAAATGGTTTTGTAAGCCTGATGCTTGGCGTTCTGTCTTCAGACAACAGTTGCAGTATCCTCTACGTCTGACTCTACACTTTCTCCGTCAGTGGCTTTGGGTTTTGACGTCGGTGAGCTTTGCTTCGGGAGCTGTTTGCTCGTGCTATCTTGCGGCTTTTTCAGGTTTAGCGACGTGTAAACAGACATTCCGCAGAGAGCTGTGACAGCCCCGCAAATGCTCACAAAGCCCGGATCCGAGTTAAATATAAGGTAGCCCCCTAGTAGTATAACACACGTCTTGAACTGCCCTAGAACAACGTGGGAAGTTGCTGAGGTTGCCCTGCATACAACACAGAACAAGAAAGAGTTCAAACTTCAAGCCAATTCTAGTAAATCCAAACTGTGGAAACGAAGCCCTCGCGGTTAGCGTTAGCGGTGAGGGAGGAAGATTAGGATGAGTTTCACCAATGTAAGCGGAAAAAAGGGCGAAAACAGACTCACCCGAGTGCCAAAGCTCCGGACCATTGGAGGAGAAAACCAAGGACTGCCGATGTAAGAATAGCGGTTGAGTTACTGAAATCCCACTTGAAAAGTAGGACCCCTGGTGGATCCAACCAAGGCATCAGAGCCAGCAAGAAGAATATCGTGACTGGGGTTGTCTTCCACATCAGCCTACAGTTCCACATCAGAAATTGTAATTTTCGAGGGGGTGTGTTATTTGACTGATTGCTTCACTGATCATGTTTAAGAAGGAAGTAATTAAGGAGAGAATTCTTACGCGAGCGCGGTCCAATTGCCTTGCTGTTGAAGATTAGACCATAAGATTTTGTTTACAGCACTTGGAACGATCCATGCAATTGCAATCAAAGCACCAAATAAATTGAACTCTAAATCTGTTACAGTTGCCACTGCAACACCTGCCGAGACTACAGCCAGAGCCAAAACCTGCTCAACACAACCATTGAGTAGGAAATTGAAATCCAAAAATATACGTTTCTTTGAATCGTAAAACATTTTACTCACCTTGTTAAAAGAAATGGTTTTTCTGAAGAGAATGAACTCCGTGAAAACAATGGTAGGAGTGACAGCAATTTTGGCCATCTGGTAGAAGCCAACACTGGAGAAAGCAGATCAAGGTGAGGAAACAGGACATTATACGTTTCTAACAAGCTGATTTTCGTGAGGGAACTGATTCTCGCACTCCCTTTCTCTCTCTGCACTCGTCCCCTTTTTTCTAGGGACATAAACAAAGGGAGGAGTGCAGAAGGAGAAAATGGGAGTGTGAAATCTCTACCATTTTTCTAAAAGATGAAAGAAAGCTCACAAAGAACCTGTTATGTTTTAGGCTGGTGTTTGCAAGACCGGATGCAAAAGCCATGACCGCGCCTAAGGAGAAGAGAGAAGTGAAAGGAGTGGTTCTCGAAGGAGGAGCAACCGGAAGAATTGAGAGCGACTTGAAAATGGCGAGAAGCAGCCATGCCGTCACATAATGAATCAATGTGAGAAAGATTGGGAACTTAAATCCAACTCTCCCCATTATCTGCAAGCAGAGAAATGCAACTTAATCATAAGATCGATTATCAAACATAAATATTCGGGAACTCTTTCCGAACAAAAGCCTGTTGACCCTGCGAAATTGCCAAAGCATAGTGACTGAAAAAAGGATCTTACTAGTTTGTTTGCAAGGATGATCCCCACAGAGACTATGAAATTGAAGGACATAGCCACAACTGGACCACAAAAACGCTGCTGTTGGCGCTTGGCGCCTTCTGATGTTCGGAGGTCATTGTAGATAGAGCCTCGGAGTTCTTCGAGCGCTCGACCTGATAATTTGCAGTAATATGAGAAGAGAACTACAAGAACTTGAAGAGAGAGAAAATCAAGAGAAACAACCACATTTGGTTTTCTTTCGTCAATTTAACTAATTTGACAAGAAAACATCAAGATATAACATATTGCTTGGTGAGTCCTGCCGATTGTTTCAGTACTCACAAAGAACAATTTGTTGCATTGTTGAATACTATCTACCAAATCAAAGCATTCAATCAAACTCTTGTATTGTTTATTTTTCTTGAAATAAACAGAAAATTATTATATTAAAAGAAAACCAGACAAACCATTGTAATTACAGCACAAACAGATGAAAACGTGCATTTAACCAACATATATTAAAAAGGAAAGAACAGTTTAAAGGGAAAAAAAATACTACAAAACCCAGTAAACAATGTGCATCAGAAAAGAATGAAAAAGTGAAGCAGCAATAGCCACACCAGAAACAGAACCAATCATAAAGAACAACAGCAACCAAGCGTTATCCCACTAAGGGGTATCGGTTGTATGAATACTCGAATGCCACTGCACTCGGAGCCAAGCCTTTCGTTAGCAAACAGAACCGATCACAAAATAAATATGATATGTAAATAAAATACATATTTATGATCCAGCTGAGAATAATGTGCATTTAGATTTTTCAAACCTGCTTCTCCTGCATCACTGTCTTTTCGTTTGAGGAACTTCTTAACTTCGTTCCCCACCAATGAATCCCACAGCCCCATACCAAATGGTGGGATCATGCAGCAGCCATCAAATTTATCACCAAAAAATAATCAGCAACCCTTCAGAATTGTTTCTCCACACGGAAAACGAAAAGGGTTCTGCGAAAAACGTGGGAGAGAAGAAGGAAAATCCAGTTGCATTAGAGTTCTTCAATCCTATAAACACTGGCTTTCATATTTTTCTACCAAATTTCTTTCTTTTTTTCCCTTCTAATTTAATCACATAAGATCACGTAAAACAAAATAAATTAATAATAATAATAATGATGATGCTTAAGAAAAAAGAAATGAGTTTGTTAGGCTTCTTTTTGCTCAGTCGCAATGTATGTGTGCAGAAGATTTCATCTTGTGCTCCGAGACGGACAGGTGGGGGAGCAAGTAACGACGGGCGGAGAATTCGAAATGATGTAGGTTTCCGGAGAAGTAAAGGAAACAATAGTGAGAGAGATGTGTATAAATAATGACGAAATAGTCAAGATTCATAATATTACATGTCCTAGAGTGACCGCCAAGTGCTCATTTCTCATTAGTTAGAAAGCCATGGAGTGCTCGTAATCTCATGGACTAAAGCATACGTTAGATGAATCTTTATCATTTATTTAATAAAGCGTGGCACCACATTTTTTATATAATTTTTTGTGAAGCCTTCTTGTATTTTAACTATCTGATTCATCTATCGTTTAGAACATCATTCATATATCATCTTTGCAAACAATTATACAAATCCAAAACCATTAAGACATTCATTTTTAGTGAAGAAAATGGACAAATACGGTTCTACAACGAAACCCTAAACTCTCAATCCATCAATTATATGGTTTCATACTTAGGTGATTTTTGGTAGACATGATCTTTGAGGGAAGACTAAAAAATAAACGGTTCGGTTCCACAAAAAACGTGTGTCAAAAGTTTTGTAAAAAAAAAAAAATTTGTGCCACTGATCTGTCCCCTTATTTAGTTTAATTTTTAATTTTTAATTTATCAAATATATCATTGAATTTGATGACACATCCTATAATCATCATCTTTTTCACATAAATAATAATTTGGTTTAACTACTAATTAACATGACCTATAAGTCATGATCATGTAACTGATAAAAGAAGCGAGTTTAGGTAGAATTAATTTGCAGCTACGTTATATTATACATGCAAAAGGGTATGTTTTAAGCCAAATATCAATCTTTCGGATAGATGGCAATCACGTTAGCTGGATGTGATAGCATGACATCTTAACCTAAAATTTTCATGCAAGTGACAAACTTTCGCACTAGAAGAGAAAATCTATATCAAATTCGAAAATTACGACATTTGCTGAATGCAATCATTTACGTGTGTGTAAGTAATTGTAAGCTGTTTATTATTGTAGATAGAGTTAGATTCGTGTCAATCAATAATTATCAAATGATTAGTGCTAAAACAAGCTTAGAGGTTGCTTGAAATTTTTTCTCGAAATAGCTAAAAGTGTTTTATGACTACTAAAAGTGCTTCTAAATATTTTTGGCGGAACAACTTAAAAATTCTTCTGAATTACATAAACGTTTTCTGAAGTGCTTCCTTCAACAACAATCCCAAATGGAATCTTTAATCCAACTACCTGTGGGGTATTTCACAGAGGCTGTGGGAGTTATTTATCCAACGTCACAATTCGTACCATTTGTATGATTTGGAGCCAACATGGATCTAAAGACGGAAAAGTGAGATGGTGGCATCCTTAACGTTGAAGTTCCAACGAAACAAGTTATACGTTCAACTGTCCCCACTTCTTCTGCTTTCCCAACTACCAAAGCATTAGTTAGCAAATAAATGCAGCACCATCTTTGACGCTTCACCATACTTGTGGGCTCTCTGCCCTTCCATTTGCGAAGGAGTATGATTCTTTTGCCTTTAATTTTTTTTCTTTTTTTTTTAATCTCTTTTTATTTAAACGGTCACGATTAAGTCATGTTAATATCTGGTGTTGACTTTCTTACAGAGAGATAAAGAAAAAATGACTGTGAGAAAGAAGAGAAGGGGAAGGAAGGGAGAGAATGTGGATAGGAGAGGACCTTAATTCTTTCGCAAAACCTATTGTGCTTGGTGAAAATTGAGTGCATGATTGTTTAATGCCTAATTTTTTTCTATTTTTATTCCTTTTTTTCAATTAAGATTGGGCGGGGTCATGTTTGACATGGACTTGTTAGGTTCACAATTAGGCTCGGCTTTGGGGTAGATTCAAAATTTTGGAAACTAAATACGTAAAACTAATTACAAACTTTTAACCGAAGCTAAAAATTTAGATGAGTTCGAGATTTGATTTAGAATATGCTGGTAGCAATCCAACTAAATATGTTTAAGTGAGTGGGAGGAAAGTTTAGGCTTGAGCTTAAGTGGGCCGAAACTCGATTATGAGAAAAAAAAATAGAAGTCTTTGTTGGACAATATCTCGTCATTAGCCTACAAGCAAATCTTGTTAAATGGGTGCTAAACCGTGGTTAACGTACGACAATGTAGTTAGAGCTAGTTTGACATTACTGAAATTATTTTAAAAGCAGCTTTTTAGAATAGTTGGGGCCACCACTTAGTACTACGGTCTAGTGATATTCTTCTTCACATGCAAGTGAAAGGTCCTAAGTTCAATTCTTGTCAAAGACAAATTTGAACCACATTATTGCTAGTCCATTGTGAGACTTAACCTACCCTCCTTGTGTAGATAATATTATTTGTTCAAAAAAAAGAAAAAGTAAGGGTTAAAATTGTGTTTGGTAAATGATAAAAAAAAAGAGCAGTTTTTTTTGTCAAAATCATGGGTCCAAAACAACAAAAGAGTAAAAACAACCCTACCTCTTCTTAAAACAGCGTTTTTTCTTTTCTTTTCTTTTTTCACAACACAACAACCCCAAACTAACCCTTTAGCAAGGTGGCCTTAGTAAGGTCACTGTGCTGGGAGAATTAGTACAAATATTTCAATGCTTCCTCTTAATAAAGGAAACTTTAACAAAAAACTCTCAGTACTGTTCACTTTAACGAAAAACCACATTTTTACACTTAAAAGTCAGTCCAGGTACTATTCACTTTACCTTTTATTTTGTCCTTATCGTTAACACTCAAAATTTTCAAGCAATTTTCATTCGTTTTCCTCTTAATAAATAAATACAATCAAGTAATTACTGTGTATAAATTCAAAACTGAAAGAATGGATTATAGTTACAAAGAGTGCACTTATTTATCCTCTGAGACATCTCTCTAGGTACTCATTTTCCCTCCTAATGGCATCGAGATCGGCTTGTAGTTTGTCTACATTTAAGCTTCGCGAAGCCATGGCTGCTAGCTTCTTCTCATGCTCACCCACTTCTCGTCTGGTTCTATCGGTTGCCAGGATTTTCTCACGAATTTGTTCGAAGCTCTCGTGGATGCTAGTGAGAAGCCTATAAGCCTGCCTCCCAACTGCATCTTTCTTTGCTTCTCTGCAAATAAGTACCGGGATGGACTTGTCAATGTCATAACTGTGTACTTTTAAGGCACAGACAGTTTATGGGTAAATGAATTTCTCACCTGAACACCATTTCATCTACAACAGCATACGTTCGATGAAGACGTTCTTGAATAGAATTACTCTCTAACTGAAGCTCCCTGGTGTCTTTTAAAATCTGCTCTATGTCAGCTTCTTGCTTCCGACTATTCTTTGTGATCTCCTTTACCCTTTCAATGTAGGACCTTCTTGATGCCAGTTTGGGCTGCTTCTCTAGATCCGTAGACAGTTTAGAAAGTTCCTCCTCCCTACGGAAAGATAAAGACATCAACGATACGCAAGCAACCAAAGTTGTGAAACTGATTAGTAAGTCAATGAAACAGACATGGGCAATCCTTTATCGTAATTTATATAAGAAAGTTTTCAATATCCCCTCCATCTTGTACCTTTAATAACGAAATATGTTACTTTTTACAAAGTAAAGATTCCCAAACTTTATCATGAATCACAGAAGTTCTGAAGACAGCAGGAGCATAGACAATATGACCCAGAAAATGCATTTATTTAATTTCGAGAAACGTACCTTTTTTGAATTTCAGATAAGATGGATTCTTTTTCCAGTTCATAATCTTTCAGCTTTTGGAGCTTTTCCTGAGCATATGGGTTGTTTGCATATACAGACTCCTGAAAACTTTTCTTTTTCTCTTCCAAAGGCTTTCTGACTGCTTCCCTGTGAAAAATCATTGGTAACAGATGAAACAATACATACATATATGCTGGCAAATGTAGTACCATTTCCAATATTTGTATCTAGCGGGTGAAGACATGAGCTGTTAAAGTTTAGTTTTTACAAAGGTATATTTTAGTCCCGATATACAAGTTAGTCGTCATGAACAATTAAATAAAGATTTACATCTTACCACTGTGTCGTCAATTCCCCAACGTGATGCTTACAAACGTCTACTTGCTCATTAAGTTTCTCAAGGTGAAATTCAACAGAATGATGGACGTCAAACGCCATATCCGCTGCTTCTTTTAACAATTCCAACTCTTCTTCAAGGTGTTTTAGTTCTGAAGTTTTTGCATTAACCTCCTCCATGAGCAGTTGCTCCTGATTTTGCACTTTTTCAGTCGAATGAAACCCGCTAAATACATTAGTTCGTCTGTCCTTGTTGAATCCTCCCGTGCTAGAGCTGCACACACCATTGACGCTGATTTCAGGCACTTCACCCTTTAATGTGAGTTCGTCCAATTTGGCTCGAGATTTGTCATGACTAAGGTCTGGTCCCTCATCAGCAGTTTTGTGGTCCTCCAAACTGCTTTGAAAGCCATCGTCTTTCACTTCCCTTTCTTCACTGACACCCTTGGGACCAGCTTTTTGGCCAACTTCAGACGAATCTGAAAGCCTCTCCACCAAGAATCTTATTAACTTGTACGAGTCCTCTTCAGACGGATACAAGAACTGCCGTAAGCAACACATATAGTCTGTTTCTAAGCATAATTTCAGAATAATAAGAATGACATGAACTACAATCAGAAGAAAAAGAACACGCACACAAACACACAAAACTTAAAACAAATAAGACAATCTCATATATTTCATATAGATTCAAATTAATATACTGGCAGTTAGTCAGTCACTATACAAATAAACCGAAACCAGAATTTAATCAAGACCGCAAAGTCAAACATGATTTCACTCAATCACAATGGTCATAAACGAGAGTCTGGATGCTTTATGAGCAAATTAAAGTGATTCTAAGTGACTCCATGTCCCGAACGCCAGTCCCTGGTTTACGAATATAGTTCAATGTTACATAATTTTCATTAGCACATATGATTACGTAAAATCATATACTTCTAGCAATTCAATTCAGTTATGCTGGCCAAAGAAATTTGATTTATTATCAGTAGACTGAACGGTGTTTCCTTTTCTTTATTTCTGTTACTTTAGAATTTAACGTTCTCTCATTTTCTCAGGAAACAAGCAACGAAACAAGAACTGCCGTAAGCAACATACATAAGAATGACAAGAACTACAATCCGAAGCAAAACAAAACACACAAATTTTGACTCAAACAAGAAGCAATTACAATCACTCAACTGCATATACTGGCAGTTCCAAGACGTCTCGGAAATTAATCAAGACTGCATATTGAATTCAAACATGACTCAACATCCCGAATGCCGGTCCCGAATTTACATATATAGTTCAGCGTCACTTAATTTGTATAGTTTTCAGGAAAAGCATGGCTAAATTTCATGGTTAATTTTGCATCTACATACCATAACACAAACATTATGACGTCAGCATATGCTTCTTGTTCATAAACACAATTCAATTCAATTCAATCCAATCCAATTCAGTTCTTTTAGTTTTTCTTCCACTTGATCGCATTTTCTCGGGAAACAAACACCAAACAAGGAACCCAAAAATCGAAACTTGGCAAGCAAACGATGCGATTCTTACCTGATGGAAGCTGAGGTCGGCGAGGTAACCGAGGCTCTTGATCCCGGAAGCGATGTCCGTACAGAGCTTGAACTGGTCGCCGACGGAGAAGTCGGGGAGGGAGGTGGGAAACGGCGTCGTCCTGCCGATGAGGTTGAGCGACTGGCCGCAGATCGAGACCAAGGTCGCCGGTGTCAGCTCCTCGACAGACGACACGTCGTCCGGGACGCAGACGCCGGAGTTCTCCAACGACTTCAGCAGTATCTCCCGCGAATCTTCCATCACCGATATTTTCGAGGCTGGGATTTTGGGTTTTCAGTGTAAAGTGGTTGTTTGACTTCTTTGTACATGTTCTTTATGGTGTTCTGTTCGTTTGGCCGAAAAGTTTGATTCGGCGTCGTTTCTTAAGCAACTTCGTATTTTCTTAATTGAAAAAAAATTATTTTACGAATTTAGACTAGGTCACATAATAAGTATGTTGTAATAGTGTCGTATCAAACACTCCACCAATGAGGGTCGAATCTGATATGTTTTTCTTAAAAAGGGGATACAAAGTTACGGCAGTCCATCTTTCTAGGGGCTGAGATAGAAACATTTCAATCTTCGCTGGCAACAATCATGTGATTCACACTTTATAATTTGAATAAGTTAACTAGGAGGAGATTGATGCCTTTGTGAGTCTTTTCAATCTTCCGAAAAAGTGAATGTCATGACAAAGCCGTCAACTGGTCTTTTTTTAAAAGAAAATTATTAAGGACGTGTATACTATTTGGTTTAGGGTCTGATTATAGAAGGAACAAATAAGAAAATCATTGTTCAAATGGGAGAAATTAAGCAATGCAAAAGACTAGAACGTTAGAATCCTGAGAAGGAAATGACGTTTCTCCTATACGATGGCAAAATCTAAAATACAACCGGTTTGTTGTAAAAGTTCTGGAAGTGAATGCTCATATGTTTTAGTTAAAGATGAAAGGTGAAGAAGACATAAGAATAGTAACATTGTTGTTGTTGTATGATGTTTTTCAAAAGGCACTCATTTCACTTTTATGCTTCTTCATGGATATGGCTCTATATAAGGAGCATTCCATGTATGATCACAACATACAGAAAAGAAAAGAAGTGAAAGCAATAATATCAATATCTTTTACTTCCTCTCTTTACCTACAATCCTTTTGTATTATAGTTACGAAAATAAATAGTATTGCACTCATTTCGCTT
>JAOTRO020000013.1:253139-265425 GCA_028566515.2 Pyracantha coccinea | reverse complement strand
AAGGAGCATTCCATGTACGATCACAACAGACAGAAAATAAAAGAAGTGAAAGCAATAATATCAGCATCTCTTACTTCCTCTCTTTACCTGCAATCCTTTTGTGTTATAGTTACGAAAATAAACAATGTGATACATTACACTCGCTCGCTTATGTCCCTAACAAAGATTATATCTCTAACTTTTGCCTATTTATAACATGGTTGTATATCTTTTTTTTAATCTCTCTCGTCATGTAATAAATCATGCAATAATATCCCCTACCAAAAGAGGGTGTGCCGCAAAGAGCTACGTCCTAGTCATGTTCTTGGCATGTTTACCAAAGCAAAATTTCATATTGGTTGCAATAAGAGTAAGAAATAAAGCAAGCTTTTCATGTCCAAAAACTAAGCACTGAAAGCAAGTGGCTCACCAAACAACACCCTGCCTGGAAACTATATAGGCAAGCTTTTGGTTTGTTACAGTTGATTCACCTTCCATAAAAACACAGTTTGATCTTGTACCTAGCTCAGCTTGGTCCAGGAGGGCTTGGTCATTCAAAAACATGGAAATTAGGGGAGAAGAAGAGATTGAAGACATTCCAATGTCACCCCCAACACTGGGGTCTATGCAGATTGCGGGGAGCAGTGGCTTTGGTCACAACCTAGAGTTCATGTCCCAAGCTTACCTCAGAAATAGGTACACGGAGATCGATATTATAGAAGACAAGGCTTCTAATGCCAACAGAGATGGCCCTCTTCCGATTTTTCTTAAGGTAGCCAAGTCCATTTAATTTGCTCTTTCGATTTTTTAAGATCAGAAGGGAGTTGTTATCAGTACTGCAAAACAGTCATACTGCACTTCTCGCTAATAAAAAGCAGACGAGAGGAAGGGCTACATGATGACTATTTTGGAACGCGAATATTAATTAGCACCGCGTTTTAGTCCGGTTAAAACTTTGGTGCATGTTTTTCTGTTGCTTATGATCTTTCATGTGCCTGTTGTTGCAATGCAGTTTGAAGATGTGGAGTTTAAGGTGAGAAACAGCAAAGCTTCGAGCAATACGGTGAAGGCAATGGTGTCGAAAGTAGCGTCGCAACTTAACATGGAACACAACTACAAGCAGATATTGAAGGGGATAACAGGAAGCATAGGGCCAGGGGAAATTCTTGCTCTGATGGGTCCTTCTGGCAGTGGGAAAACTACTTTGTTGAAAGTCATAGGAGGAAGATTACTAGACAATGTCAAAGGAAAAGTAACTTACAACGATATCCGATATAATCCAGCTCTGAAAAGGAGGTTAGCCAACTCTATGAATCTCCTCTATTTGCTCACGACATTAAATTTTTCATTCGAAACATGTAGATGATGTACTAATGTTGTGATCTTGATTTGATATTTTCTTTTTGGTGAAATCAACAGGATTGGATTTGTGACACAAGATGATGTGCTGTTCCCACAACTGACAGTGGAAGAAACCTTAGTTTTCGCTGCATTTTTACGGCTTCCAAGCACCATGACCCAACAAGAAAAATATGCGAGGGTGGAGATGATTGTAAAGGAGCTTGGTCTTGAAAGGTAGATTATATCTGCCTGAGAATTTGGCGAACCTCCGAACTTTACTTTTGTTCTAAATTTCTCCCCCATATGATCTTAGATGTCGTCACACGAGAGTAGGTGGAGGATTTATCAAAGGCATATCAGGAGGAGAAAGGAAAAGAACCAGCATAGGTTATGAAGTTCTTGTTGATCCTTCATTGTTGTTGCTTGATGAACCGACTTCCGGCCTTGATTCGACCTCAGCAAATAGACTTCTTCTGGTTCTTCAAGGACTTGCAAAGGTAACATAGTTTAAGTTTATTTTCATATGCCACTGTGATGAAGAAAATAACCTAAATCTGGGAGCCAATCACGCACTGCTTTGCCTTTTGGATTTTGACTTTCTCACATGGCAGTGTGTGATTGACTTGAGATACTGTCATAGTGGCATCTCTGTTACAAGGAAATTTCTTCTCCATTGTGACATAATGATCCTTGTGAATATTTGAATTTTGGAAGAAGTGCTAAGGGTCACGTTTGGCGGTTTATAGGGTGGAAGGACAATAATCACAACAATCCACCAGCCATCTAGCAGAATGTTCCACACATTTGACAAACTTTTGCTAATATCAGAAGGCTACCCTGTGTACTACGGAAAGGCAGGAGAGTCTTTGGAGTATTTTTCGTCTCTGAGATTCATCCCGGAAATTCCCATGAATCCTGCAGAGTTCTTGATTGATTTAGCCACTGGACAAATTAATGGCATCAGTGTTCCTGAAGATTTCTTGGTGCCTCAAGAGCAAGGGACTCTTGACTCCGAAAAGGCTGTTGTCAAGGTATGGTAACTACTACTTCAAACTTTCACGGACCTAAAATCTATGTATCTTCCTCTCAACATTTGTTCTATGTTCATTATAGTACCTACAACTCAAGTACAAAACACTGCTGGAGACAAAAGAAAAGGAAGAGAATCATCGAGCAACAAAAACACCAGAACATCTTCGACTGGCTATTCAGGTGAAGAAAGATTGGACAATCACTTGGTGGGAACAGTTCACCATATTGTTCAAGAGAACATTTAGAGAGAGGTGCAGGGATTACTTTGATAAACTAAGGCTAATTCAAGCTGTCGGAGTTGCAATCTTATTAGGTCTTCTTTGGTGGAAATCGAATACTGACACCGAGGCTCAACTCCGAGATCAGGTAAAATTCTCCATGATCCTGGTCACAAAAGAAACAAGAAAAACATACAAACCTCTCAATATGTATAACATTTGTGCAGGTTGGCTTACTGTTCTACATCTGCATTTTCTGGACGTCTTCATCAATTTTCGGGGCAGTATATGTGTTTCCGTTCGAAAAGGTCTTCTTGGTGAAAGAAAGGAAAGCAGACATGTATAGATTAAGTGTGTACTATGTTTGCAGCACTCTGTGTGACATGACTGCACATGTGTTGTATCCAACATTTTTCATGACCATCGTCTATTTCATGGCCGGCTTTATACGAACAGTTCCTTGCTTCTTCTACACGTTGTTTGCCATACTATTGGTAGCTGTCACAAGCCAAGTAAGTCAAAATATCCAACAAAATTAAGTTATTTCATCGCGGAGATAGATAGCAGTAGATTAAGAGCTAGTCGGTTATTTAATTCTGGTTTAATTATTTCCGATTTAGGGGGCAGGAGAACTGTTTGGATCTCTAGTTTTGAGTATTAGAAGAGCTGGAATGGTTGCCTCTCTGGTGCTAATGATGTTTCTACTCACAGGAGGCTACTATGTGCAGGTAATCTAAATCAACTTGTTAACCTAATTCCGATGAAATGCATTTTCAGGCAGTCATTGTGTTATGTCCCGAACTCACATTCACCGTGGTTTTAATTTGTCAATTTGGTCTCTACGTTTGGCATTTTGAGGGCAAACTTTTAACTTCTGCCAACTCGCTTGCACTACAAGTAACCTACTACATAGCCTCTGGCCCTCTTGCACGAACATCAGAAAAATTTATGCAGTGGTTGAAGCTCTAATTAACTACATATATGCATGTTTCTTTATTTAACAACTGTACGTCCATATATTTGAAGCTCTAATTCACGCGACGCTACATGCTTGTTATGGTTGCAGCATATACCGAAATTTATCCAATGGTTGAAGTACTTGTCGTTTATGTACTACGGGTTCCGGCTGCTGCTGAAAGTGCAGTATTCTGGAGACAAGTTATATGAGTGTGAAAGCAAAGGAGGGTGTAGGAAGCTGCAGAGCTCACCTTCATTTGACACGGTGAACTTGGATGGTGACATGAATGAAGTCTGGATTTTGCTGGCCATGGCAATAGGTTACAGAATTTGTGCCTACTTTTGCCTTCGTAGAAGAATTAGCATAAGCAATATGTAACAGTGTAAATTCTAGAGATATATCTCCATCGTTCTATATTTCTCGTCATGGACCCAAGAATCTACCTTTTTTCTCAATTGCTAAGGATCAAAGATGAACCTTTGGTGTTTGATTAATGGATTTTCTGAGTATTAATTGAATTAATTACCTTCCCGTTTTTCCGACGCAACCAAAACCAAATAGCGAAATCACAGCTTTAAAAGAGATCTCAAAATCAAATTTCTCATGCATCGTACCCACAAGTTATATTTTGCATATTAGTTCCATTGATTTGTGAGATAGCCACCAATGTCATATACTTCCATGTTGTCTTTATGTGTTCATCATTTTGTGGATGTGTTGTTTAATGAGATAGCAGGCCATTTTCTTGGAGCTGCCATTGCAAGATGGTTTATATATTTTGAGCAAATCAACTTCTAATTAGTACAATAATTTGACCAAACAGATATCCTATTTAATTTGTCGTTATAATAATAAGAGACTTATAACTCAAATATTAAAAATATATGTTTGATTTCTCACCTCTCCACTGATGTGTTGTATAAAATAGTGTCTCTAGCTAGAGCTCTCTCCTCATCGGCAATGTCGTGAGAGACACTTCCCTATATACAAAAATGTTACTGTAGTGGTATCTCAACTTTAGCGTTATGCATTTTCACTTCTTCGCGTAACAGTGCGTGATTGGTTTGAGATACCGTTACAGTGACATTTATGACGCATGAAAGTCCTTTTCTCTAGACAAAATTGTCCTTAACCTCATATCAGTTATGAATCCAAGATCAATTTCTAACCCTTGGATTAATCTATAATTAGATTAAAAAATTCTAGGATGGTGATTTGAGTTTATATTTTATGATGACTCTATCTGTGTTATATAACAACTTTGCTCTTTTTAGTCAGCCTCTTTGACAGGCCCTCCACAAACTACAAGAACAACAGACTGACACTGTCACGCATCATCCTCCTCCAGTTCTCCCTCCTCCTCCTCACAGTTTATGGTCAATACCCCACCATTTCATCCTCCCATACCCCACCTGAACTCTCTCTCTCCTCTCTCTCTCTCTCCTCTCTCTCTCTCTCTCATCCACTCAACTGCCCAATAATTCTCCACCTGAAGTTCTTATTCTCTCTGAGCTGTTTTTCTGCACTCCAATCCAGCCCACCAACACAAACCAAAAAACCCAACATTTCAAAGATTCAAACTTTACCCTCTCTCTCTAAAAAGATGGCTTTAGTTGCCTACTCAGACCCAAGCTCCGAACCCCCCTCAGCAAGCCCTGCTTGGCAAGACATGTTCCGATCAGCCTCAATCCGAAAATCCTCAACCGCAGAGCGCCAGGCGCCGCCGCCCAAGGACCCGCCAAAACCCGCCGACCCAGATCAGAAGACCCCCATCTCCGGCGATCCCCAGGTACGATTAGCCCTCTACATAACCATGGCCCACGCCGGCCTCGCCTTTACTATTTTCATATTTTACGCCGTCGGCAAGCTGTTAGAGGAATACTTGCGGCCAATTCAATGGGCGGTGCTCTGCTCGATTCCTCTGAGAGGAATACAGCAAACCCTTGTGGGGTTTTGGTCGGAACCCTTGAGGCTTGGCCTCACTGAAACTGTTCTGGCAGTTCCGGTGGCCATTTTTCGGGTTTTTGTAGGTACCCTTGTCGAAATTAGAGAGGTTTGCTTTCGGGTTTTTCTCCGAAAACCGAAATCTGACTACAGGAGGAGGCACCGGAGTGAGTTCTCTAAGTTGTTGAGGTGGTTGGTGTCGTTTTGGATACTTATACTTGCTTATGAGAAAATTGGTGGTGTTGCCTCTCTGGCAATGCTTGGACTAGGCTTTATGTTTAGTGCCAAAGGCGTGGAGTCGACAATGTCAACTGTTTCCTCTTTGAGATGCAGTAGCTTTCGCCGTAGCCCGATTAGTGCGTTTTTCACCAGAAGGATATTGATAAGGTTGGAGACCATCGTTGCAATTGGGTTGATGTTTGCCATGATTTTAGGGTTTTTGGTTGGTGCCACCTTTTTTTCATATAAGATTGGGATCGAGAGCAAAGATGCAGTGATTTCGTTGAAGTTACATGTGGAAGAGAGCAATTACACGGAGAAGATTGGCGTTAAGCAGTGGATGGAGGAGAATGATGTGCCTGGAATGGTGGATAGGTACACTTCGAAGTTTTATGAAACTGTGTCGGACCAGATAGATAGTTTGGCGTTGCAGTATAATATGACAGAATTGGCAACTGGAATTAAGCATTTTGTAGCAAGACAGTCTGCTAATTCTTCTGAGCCTTCAACAGCTTTAGCTAGCCCGTCTCGGTACACAGAGAAACTTGTGAGTTTGAGGGATCGGATTAGTAAGAGGGAATGGGGACTTATGTACACAGAGGTTGATGCAATTGTTAGGGAATTGGTAATCACCAGAAAGGATTTAGTCGAGAAGGCAAAAGGGTTTGCCATGCGAGGTATGGATGTATCACAGCGCATACTTGCTAGCAGTACATCAGTTCTTGGAGGCAGCGCAAAACTCATGTTCTCTATCGGTAGTTCCATTGTTTCTGGAGCAGCTGAGGTTTTCAATTTTGTGTCTCAGTTAATGGTGTTCTTCTGGGTATTGTATTATCTGATCACATCCAAATCTGGCGGAGTGACTGAACAAGCAATGAGTATGCTTCCAATTTCAAAGTCCGCGAGGGTTAGATGTGTTGAAGTTCTTGATAATGCTATATCCGGTGTTCTTTTGGCTACAGCCGAGATTGCAATTTTTCAGGGATGTCTCACATGGCTTTTATTGAGGCTATTCAAAATACATTTCTTGTACACGTCCACCATTCTTGCAATCCTCAGTTCTGTGCTACCAATCTTTCCATTGTGGTTTGCAACTATCCCTGCAGCTCTGCAACTGGTGCTGGAAGGTAGATATATAGTAGCCATCACCTTGTCCGTTATTCATCTCGTGCTTATGGAGTACGGAGCGTCTGAAATTCAGGAGGAGATACCTGGGGGCCATAGTCAATATCTTACCGGACTCAGCATCATCGGTGGAATGACTTTGTTCCCATCCGCATTCGAGGTAAATATACTATGGATGATGGCTTTGGGTTTACTTTACAAAATAAACCAATTGAACTGTTTAGCTAGTTTCGAGTTTAACTTTACAAATAAGCGAATTGAAGTGTTTTAACTAGTTTCAAACTTACATGTTTTTTAAACTGGATTCGAGGAAGAAATTCTCTTTCCAGTTTCGACAAATTAAAAACTTAAGTTCATCATTCCGGAACAAAATTTTTGAAACGATCTTCATTACTTAGGTAAACAATCTTCATTACACTGGGGAGATTCACGCAATGTTGATAACCAGATGGGTTAAAGGTTCATATATTTAGCCAGATCACATAACCTTTTCAACTCATCCTTGACCATTACGTGATGTTACCTAGTCCATTGCTGTCGTCGATACCTAGTCCATTTTCTGTTCTCGATACATCCATTCACTTCTTAACATGCTCCCAATGAACGTTGGACTGTATTGTTTGCAGGGTGCAATTATGGGTCCGCTCATGACAACGGTTGTGATTGCTATTAAGGATTTGTACGTGGAATTTGTTCTGGACGAACACAAGGATAAAGCCGAGTAGAAAGCATGTTTGCCCGTCTTCCCGCAGTTTCTATTTATTTGTTGGCAGCTTACTCTGAAGTGTGCAGGCACATTATTCATTGTATCTTAATTCATGCCATCTGAGGCAGGCTGATGTGAGTTAATTTTTTTTTAATATTTTTATGTTCTGTATATTTATGAGCTCATTTGTATTTCTCTATCAGATTGGTTTCTGTATATGCATCCTATCAATTGCTGGCAATGGAATGAAAATTTGTAGATTTTATCCTTCTGTGTGGTAACCCTAATACAGGATTCGTCGGGTCGATGATATCTTTTGCTGTTGAACCTTTTTAAAACTAATGAAAAGAACTCGAAAGCTTTGAGTTTTAACGATAAAGACAAAATAAAGGGTAAAATGAATAGTATCAGGTTTGACTTTGCATTGTAAAAATATGATTTTTCGTTAAAGTAAACAGTACCGCACCCTCCCCTCTTTAAATCACTGATTGGTGCTGTTTAATAAACCATTCATTGCATCCCTGGTGAATCAAAACTCATAAACTCGAGCCCTCGTGAAAGGCGCGACTGCTTTATCAGTACTTTCGGAACCTCAAAACTCAAAAACGCGTCCTTAGGGACACTGTTTCGTAAAAGCGATTAAGTAAACACAGATATACAAATAAACAATCGCATTACCAATATCAAGAAATTCATAAGCAGGTAACATTCAATCTCAAGATCCAGCTTACATCTTTAATGTGCATTCAATTCCAACATTACAGTGCATACAACTGTTAAAGACAGAAAAGTTTCATTGGTCTTCGATACTTCAGGGTTACATCTCAAGAAAGCGATTGATTTTAGGGTCTTACTTCATGTATTTCTGCAGGAATTTGCGGTGAAAGTCACTCCTGACGGTATCATTGATGAAGCGCTTAGGAGTCTTGGTTTCACCACGGGCTTGATTCTTGAACACCACATCGTCATCCCATCTGAGCCAAAAGATCCACAACGAAGAGAGCTATTAGAAAAATGACCGGGTGGAGCCATTGGAAAATCCTAACTTGATCACAGAACAAGGTAGGAGTAAATCTTGACTAACCTTCTTTTCACACTAAATGATGCGGGTGCTGCACCATTAAGCAATGGGTTTCCTCGGAGAAGCTCTGCTTCCTTGACTTTAAGCTCTTCCTCCCTCTCTAGTCGTTCCTGTGGAAGCATAAGTACATTTTCGGTAAATTGGTATATTCAGCGATATCAAAGCAATTGATAATCTTAAATATTTTGTCACCATACTTATTGAGATTTCACCTTCCGTAACTTCTCCTCTGCTTTTTCCTTCTTTATTTGTTCAAGCTCGGCCAGTAGAGCTTCCATGTCATCCTCCTCGTCATCGTCATCTTCACCACTACAATCAAAGTAATTGTTCCAAATATATGAGAAAAACACGTAGTCAATATCATTACACCTCAAGAAATGGATTGAACTACACAAGCAAAGGAAACATTACTACCAACAAATTAAAGGCTTGTTACTAGTTTGTAAGTATCTATTTTTGAGATGCATATATTGTTATGGTTTCAAACGGAAAGTCGGCAACCATGAAGTTACATAACTACACAAACCAAACCCCACCCACAAATGGTTGTAATATTTACTGAGAAAAATCCAAAGTAAACTATAAGCAGACAAGTCAGGAGTGATTGTAATAAACAAGGAAATTATGTACATTGCTCTCCAGTTTGGAGTGAAGCAAATAAAGCTCATCGCAACCATGAAAAAAACTGGAACACATAAACGTCCAGGTTCATCTGGTCAATACATAATGCTTTAGAAGCAATTCTTGTTGCTTAAATTCACAAAACCATTAGTTATATTTTACATATCCAAGCATGTCTTGCATCAAAAAATTTGGTAAAACTTCAATAATTCAACGTCAAAGCTAAGCTGGCAATTCACTGGAACTATTTATACATTTGGATTCAAATATATCTGCATAGAATACCAACCTTTCGTCATCACTTTGGGCTTCCACGTCAGAATCATCAGCATCTATATTACGTGGCACAATTTCGGTGTCCCTTCTGCCCCCTATAAGCAAAAATATTTTATGTAGTTAGTATATTGAGCAATTACTTATTACGAACTTGCTACCTTAAAATGTAAAATATAAGAACTAGAATATACACCTTCCAACAACAGCTGGTTTCCCCTCCTGCGATCTCTGTCATCTGCACAATGCACATATCAATTAGAAACAATGAAGAAATAACATCACGTCCTCTACAGACTCGAGAAATAAAAAAAAAATTAGTCAACCAGCCTGCAAGTGCTTGTAAAAAATGTGAGAAAGATATCTTACAACTATAAGATTTATCCTTTGATGAATAATGCTTCCTTTCGCTCTCTTCCAATTCCTCCCGCAGGTTCTTCTTCTGCAACTCATCCTGGGTGTCTTGCCCCGGCTTTCTGTTAGATACGCGCACCAAGAAAGGAAAAGTCCAAAATTAGAATCCCAGGAAAACCCACTCACATATTACCAGAACCAAAAAGATAAACAGAATAGCGGCAATTTGGAGTGCAAAAAGAAGTATAAACACATGCAGAGTTGCATTTGATAATCATGGGTTTTAGAATTGTACGTGATGCACTCTAAAAAGTTTAACATGCATCAAAATCAGTAACAATGACAAAGATCTACCTGGGCTTCAGAGATGTATGGGCGGCCATGTCCCTTGATGAGTATTTCTGTGACGGGCCAAAAATCCGAGTACCACCTTGTTCATTGCCACCTTTTGCAGGTGCCCACGTGGGTCGAGCTGCCGTCGTCATGTCTTCTAACTGTCTTTACAACACCTGATAACCAAACAATAAGCACAACATCCATCAATCATCCACAAGCCTGCAATGACTTCGTATACTCGCAGAATGCTCATCACATACATCTGAGTGCAACGAGGACATCAAAATACAGTGACTACGTACGTACACATAAACGGGAAAGAGAGTATTGAATTCAAGTTCATTTCTTATAAATAAATAAAACACACCAATTAGACGATGGTGCTCTTTTCCTAGTGGTGGCACAACAAACACGAAGCCGAGAATGCGGAAAGATTCTATCAAAACAAACAATAAAAATCTAACCCAATTACAAGTTAATGCAACCCAAAATTTCAATTTCTCTTCGTTTCCATGCTTTTCACAGCAAACAATCAAACAAATTCATGAAAGATTATATAAAGTAACTAGATGGTTAACAATCCCACCTTAATTTCCCCAATTCTTCGAAATTTTTTTTGAATTTCTATCAGGTTTTTTTCTCAGCATCCAAACGTAAACCTAAACAAAATTGGGATTTGTTTCTAGAAATCAATAATTTTAAAAGTACAAAAATTGGCACGAACAAACGATTGAATACATGGGTAAATAAATGAATTCGACTTCCTAATTGATTGGAAATTAGGGTTTTCACCTGGTTGAATTTTCGTTCTTCGAATTGACTTGGACCAGACAGAGAAGCTAGCTGTTTCCGAACAAATGAGGAAGAAGAGAAAGAAAACGAAGCGTTTTGTGGTTTGTAAAACATATAAGAAAGATTGGCGGCGGTGCCGGGTTAGGCCCCCGGGTTTTTATTCGGGTTGGGCCGTACTTTTTTTTAATTTTCTTTTTTACTTCTATTTAATGAACCTTGTTCCAATGGGCCTTCTTCTTAGTGAAAATCATTTTCCTTGTCATTTGAGTCATTTCTTAATCACTGTTTTGAGAGATGCTTCTCATTCGATATTATAAATCCGTCATACGTTTGATATTTGTGAGTTTTAAAATATCATGCCAACAAATAAGACGTGTCGTGTTACTGTCATATGTGATAATTTTTCGATTAGAAACTTCTACACACAATGCACGGGGGAAGATGAACCCCAATCCTTTTTTTCGTTTTTGTTCCTTTGTGCTCACCGATTATAAATTTTTTACCGAAATATACGCTATTTGAGAAAATAGTGAAATGTATTTATTTTTTGAAATGAAAAATGCAAGCATTATCCATTATCCTTTTTACAAACGCAAAAATTCTTTTTGAGAATTAGGAAAGTACTGAAAAATTAAAATTTTAAAGCCCGCCCTTCCTTAACACTGCTATCTCCAACTTTTCATTTTTACAAATTAAAAAAAAAGTGTATAATTTCATATGCTTAGAATTTTGAAAAAACTAACGAAAAGTCCTTAAAAACTTTACTTTTAATCAAAATAACAAAATAAAGGTGTAAGTGAATAGTACCAGTAATGTTTTATTAAGATTCTTCTATTAAAAAACTAACGAAATGTCTTTAACGTTAAAAATGAACAGTACCTGTAATGTTTTATTAAGATTCCCTAGAATTTTTAGTTTTCCATTTTAAAACAGGTTGTCCTCCATTTTATTCAGTGGTTGCAAAAGCCACGTGCATTGCACGTGATCATTTAAAAAACTTGGCGCATTCGGTGCTCCGGGAACACAGGTGAAGGTCCCTTGATTTGCGCGCCCTTGTCCGTCTTTTGTTTCTGTTCGGAAACAGCTAAGCTTTCTCTCTCTGGTCTGCTCCGAGTCAAATCGAAGAACCCAAATTTCAACCAGGTAAAAACCCTAATTTCCAATCAATAGGAACTCAAATCCCTTTGAAATTTACTAATACTCAATCATTTTGTCACCTCGATCCCCATCGCAACCCACATTGCCCCGGATCCCACCGCCGCATTTCTAATTTTTGATTCGACTGTTTTTGGAAGCTGTCTGAATGC
>JAOTRO020000013.1:222809-246513 GCA_028566515.2 Pyracantha coccinea | reverse complement strand
GCAACCCACATTGCCCCGGATCCCACCGCCGCATTTCTAATTTTTGATTCGACTGTTTTTGGAAGCTGTCTGAATGCGATTTGATTCTTTGTTTTAACATTCGGTTTGATTTGGTCAGCGGTTCGAAGCTGATTGGATTTGATTGGGAAATTTCTGAGGATCTGAGTTTTGTAATGATTTGAAGGTGTTTGGGAAATTGGATTGGATTGGATTGGGTTGGATTATTTTGTATTAGAGAGAGATGGATCCGTTATCTTCAATCAGCGAAGAGCTGGCGGAGATCGACGGACAAATCACCGACATTTTCCGCGCATTATCGTAAGCATCTGTTTGGCTTTTGATCGAATTTCTGATTATTTTATGGTTCCTGAAGATTACAGGCTTTCTAATACTCTTACGTGTTTGGATTTATGGCAGAAATGGGTTTCAGAAGCTGGAGAAGATTAAGGACTCGAATAGGCGGAGTAGGCAGCTGGAAGAGCTCACTGAAAAGATGCGGGACTGTAAGAGGTAATTTAGTTTTCACAGTTTTATCCTCTTTATTTCTCGCCTCGCTTAATTTGGGTTAATGTGGCGCAAAACCAAGCGCAGTAGTGTTCTAGGATTCATACAGCCGAGCCCACGTAGTGGGATAAGGCTTGGTTATTATAGATGTTGTATAAGTTGGTGAATTTCTATGCTTAGAGTTATTCAATGGTAAATTGGGTTTTTGATTGTGATGGAAGGTAATGCATTTGAATTAGCTTAAATATCAGCAGATGGGTAGTTGACCAAGAAATAAATGAGTTTCAGTCCACTAAGCTCCATTAGATCTGGATGTTATAGAATTTTAAACTTGTTTCGTTTCACTATTAAGGATTTGATTTTGACATATGTATTAACATGTCATTTGAGAAACAAATGCTACAATCTTATGGCACCGTGCTTAGTTTACTTCTTTTGGCCAGCATATGGGGTTTCATGGCATCAGATTTTCTGGCATTCATTTGTAGGAGTTGCACTTGAGAAGGAGCTCATAACATAAACTGAAACTATTCAATGTCTCGAGTAGGCCAATTGCACGCTACGCCCCTATCCAATTCAAGTTCTTTCTGTTAATAAGGTTATATGTTGTGTTGTTTTCAGGCTTATTAAAGAATTTGACAGAGAAGTGAAGAATATGGAGAGAATAAGTGATCCAAATACCAGTAGAATGCTGAATGAGAAAAAGCAGTCGATGGTGTGTTTTCAATCCTTACTTTATTTCCGGAGTCTGCTATGCTTACTTTTTATTCGTTTTCTAATTTCCTTTGTTTAATTGTTGTCTTGTATCTATTAATTGTTTTTACCACATTACACATGTGTTAATAGTTTTAACTTTTATGCAGATTAAAGAGTTGAATTCATATGTGGCTCTGAAAAAGCAGTAAGTTAGCATCAGCAAGAAATTACATTAATTGATTCACCATCATTTTTTAATAGAAGAAGAAGCCTGAGTTTTACTATACAGGAAAATAATTTGTTTTTATTATTTGTTGAAAAAGAACTATATTATTGTCCCATTGGACGATCAAAGTACTGGTTTATATTCGTGTCAAAGTTGTTTTCTAAATTGAAGATATATATTTTTCTTATAAGAATTTATAAAAACATTTGGTGTGCCTTTGGTACAGATATGCATCAAACCTTGACAACAAGAAAATCGATCTCTTTGATGGACCGGCCGAAGACTTGGGGGAACAGAATGTCTTGCTAGCCTCGGGTAACATGAAATCCAGCCCTGTATTCTGTTGCACTAATTATGGGCTTAACAATTCACTATCAACATATTACCCATCAGCTGAGATGCTATGGTTTTATATATAGCTCTCACAAAATGCTCTTGTACATGCACACATATGCTCACTCAGACATACAGACACTCATACAACTTTATAGTGGATGCCATAACATCCTGCATGGTTGATGTGGAAAGGAAAAAATAGACATTTGAGGGGCAACAATTGAAATGCAATATTTCCTTACACAGCTTCTCTCTCTGAGGCTCAAAAGGACACCACATACAACCTTTTACATTTTTTCCTCTATTTGTTTGGTTGCATTATATAATTGGTTTGGTGGTCTTTAAGTATGTGCTTTGTCACAACTCACAACTCTAAGTTGGAGCTCATTAAATCAATTGTAGATAAATTTGAATACCAAAGTACTTGTCTTGTCTACGTTCACTGATAA
Organism: Pyracantha coccinea; assembly: GCA_028566515.2. NCBI lineage: Eukaryota > Viridiplantae > Streptophyta > Magnoliopsida > Rosales > Rosaceae > Pyracantha > Pyracantha coccinea. The sequence continues at coordinate 244,302 of JAOTRO020000013.1, read as the reverse complement.
CATTGAGAAATAGTAGGAAGTGTATTCCCATCCTGGAATGAATTATGTTGCAGTAATTCACCATTGAAAACAGTGACTGCATAATGGATGTATGCCTTTGGTAACCAATTACACATATGCCTTTGGTATAGGGTTAGAGGTTAAACTTGATATTATAAAATAAAAAATAAAAAAACTAAGCATATTAACTTTTAGAGAAGTTCCTAAGAGAAATGCATTTAGGTAATAACTCTGACATTAGTATTTTGTTTAGATGGAATGCTGAAAATGAATGATGCATTTTATTGAACGTTCAGAAACTTTGCTTGATATAACAAGTCATACCATGTTGTCTTACCTGAAAGACAGTAAACATATATTCCATATGAGTTATTTGTTAACCTGAGTCCATAAGTTCGGCAGCTATGACGAATCAACAACTTATTGATAATGGAAACCAAATGATGGATGAGACAGATCAAGCCATTGAGAGATCAAAGAAGGTGGGTGCATCTGCAAAAGATCAATTTGACTACTCAAAGAAAAACTTTGTTCCTGCTATCAGGCGTTGTTAAAAATGATTCGTGTATAACGTTTCTTTGTGTTCCTGTTTGTAATAGGTTGTTCATGAAACCATCAATGTTGGAACAGAGACAGCACAAGCTCTCAAGGCTCAAGTATGTAGTATTCAATTATGTTTCCTCATATTCCTTATAGAAAATTGGAGAGGCATGGTAACTAAATATATATATATATATATATATATGTGTATATATATATATTTTTCGTGTTTAGACGGAACAAATGAGCAGGATTGTCAACGAGCTGGACTCTATACATTTCTCAATCAAGAAAGCCTCTAAGCTGGTCAAGGAAATTGGTAGGCAGGTCATTTTCTGGATTATTCACTTTCTTTTTCCATATTTTGATGATATTTGCTACTTTTATTACTCATTATGATTGTTTTTCTTTCCTGTTAGGTTGCAACTGATAGGTGTATAATGGGATTACTCTTCTTGATTGTCGTTGGGGTCATAGCCATCATTATTGTGAAGGTATGAATACGCTTGCTTCTAGTTTTGTTATCAATGTATATTAAATTAAATTCCATCTACTTAATTGTGTTCTTAATTTTTTTACGAAGTGTAGCCTGATAGATGCTAGAGAAGTATTGTTTTTAGCCTCCTTTATTGCTGCCGACAACACTCAGGTTATTCGCTTTTGTATGCTGAAAATATATCCCTGATCTTCCGTTGCATACAACATTTTTAGTTCTTCGATGCAGTTTCTTTTTCTAAATCCTTGAATCATGCCTTGTTTGTTTGAAATTTTGGAAGTAAATACTATGCTTCTGAAAGCAGCATATCCTAGACTTGAAAGCAAGTAATACTTTGGAAGTGATAAGGTGTACTTGAATGTCTCTACTTGGTTGCAAGTATTCTTCTGAAATAATTTCCGACTAAATCTTTGTTTAGATTTTGAGTTTCCTAGTTACCTAGTTCGGCAATGAACTAATTTGCCTTTGATTATGGAGTAATTGTTTCCTCTGTTTCTGTTAACTTAGAATTTTAAGCGATTTCGAGAAACATAGTTCCCGTTTATTAACAAGAGTTCAGATGGTTGGACTGTGATTGGTAGTTGGACAGTGCCTGGTGGATATATGGTTAAATTGTTTTTATATCTTAAATTTCAGCTGGTTCATCCAAACAACAAGGACATTCGAGATATTCCTGGATTAGCCCCTCCCGCAATGACTCGAAAGCTACTCTGGAATTCTAATTGACGAGAGCTCAAAATAGACCGTGTCATGAGATTGCCAAGATGGTTCGCATCATACTCGAATGAATGTTAAACTTCCACCTTGTGATGCTGTTCTTGGCGCTGTTTTACGGAGCAGAAATGAAAACTATATCCCCGCAAGTTTTGATTTGGAGACGGGCTGGTTTTCTAGGAAACCAGTCTCGCTACTGTTGTTGTGCCTTGTCTTATCATTGTTTCTTCCGTCGACTGTAATACAATGTGTATTTTAGGTTGTATCGATTCGCATACATTACCGTGTAATTGTGTAATCACTGTTTGGTAAATTGTATCATGTACCAAACCTATTAAATGTCTTGTTTCTAAAGTTAATGTCGTTCATCGCAGAATACCGCACACATTGTGCGGCATTTTCAGGCCGACGAAAACATACAGATGACCGCAGATGATTTGAAGTCTTTTGGCACTGGGATATGAAGAAACATAGATGGTGAGTGATCTCTGAATTCATCTTATGTTGTATGGTGGCTGAAATCAAACCCACACAGATGAAATCAAACACCAAAAAAGAAAGAGACCGAATTCTGTATCATAGCATCCTTAACAAATTACCATCCTTCACTTGATACTATATGAGGTTATGTCAAAAAGGTTTTCGGTGACGTTATAAGTGAACGCACATATAAGTTGTGTATTATTTTGTTACATCTCCGATGTGGGACTCAATTCACCAATATAATTACATAGCCAAATGCGATTACATAAGGAGTATTAGCGCTCGTGTCAGTAGTTTGATTAGAAATTCTAAGATCCGGTTTCCGGATGAACTCACCCCTACGGACCGGACCCAACACAAAAAACCCTTGACCTGGGCCACTCAACCCCCCAACCCGAACACAACCCAGATTGGGGGTGTCGTACCCAAGAACCTCTCGTAGTTGACGTGTTACGAGAGGTTGATGAGTGTTGAAAATGCGTTAGGTTTGTGGCACGCGTCGCTAACGCTAGCACTTCTCATCACCAGATAAAGATAAAACATTGGTACATGGGTTCGACCACGTCTTTCATAGGAGTTTTTACAAAACCACCGACTCCACGCTGCCAAGCTTAATGTAACTTTGTCACTGAGATGACATTCTTGGATGTCTCCATCTTATAAATAACCTGGGGAAATATTGATACAAAACTCTTTACAAACAGACGGCAGAACACGGCAAAATGCCACATTTTCAACAAAACGGAAGCATACAGACAATTCCGAGATGATTTACAGTATTTCAAGTAAATCACGCAGAATTAACCTCAGATAAATTAACCACCAAGAAGTTAAGTAACATCCCCCAAGATTATTCCCCACACATACTAAGGTAATTTCCTCCTATACATGCCTGCCCATAATCTATCAAAACACTGCTTCATCACGGTTATCACGACAACCCACGGAATAACTTTGTTCGACGAATAAACAGAGGATCGATCAAGTAGCGCTCAAGCAGTTCTCCCATGTCCCATACTTTGAGCTGAAACTTCCTCCACCGCTCTGCTGCGCATGCTCAGAAATAACTGCACGTGCACAAACATCCCAAGTCCTTGCTATCTCCCCAAGGGACATGGGTTGTGAAATGCTTCTTAGAGATATGCTAAACCTCGACTTGGCCTTCACAGAAAGATCTTCATACTCCTTACTGCAAAAGTAGAACATTTACAGTCAATTTATGCTTTAAAATTTAACACATGAAAGCAAAATGAGTACATGAAACTCAAAAGGGAACAAAAATTAATTGAGAGATTTTGTCTCATCGTCATGGCACCACATACTTTTACCGAGACAAACAATAAATTGAATTGGGAAATAGAGCATGCATCTAATGAGCGCTTTTTTTTTTCATCGAGCAAAGATGACATTTGAATAAGGATTTCACCAGAATGCGGTAAAAAAAAAAAGGGCACAAGCCCGTACAGCTGAGAATGCGCAATAGGAAACGTTTATGTAACAGCAGCAACATGTAAAGTCAGAATCCTTGTTTTCTCACCTGACTTCAACTGGAAACTTGTCCAAGAGAACCGGAGAGCAGTTGGGATAATTTGTAGGAACAAGCAGTCTTAATGGCTGAATTGGTGACTGCAACATATTAAAGCCAAGTAAATACCATATATTTAGTATTTTGGAGAAATGTAAAAATTCACGGCATTAACGTTTGAGAGCCCACCATTTGTGCTGAAGCAAACTGCGATTTCAAGCTTGGACTGAGAGCCACAGCATCAAAAGAGCACTTGACAACAGTACCCTCACCCCCTTCGGCAGCGGCTGCACTAGGGTCAACATCTTCATCACTGATATCAACAACTGTGTCGATAAGCCGCCTATTTATTTCTCTTATTTCTTCCAGAAGAGCATGATTAGCCTGCAAGATAAGCCACACAATTATGTTCAATGAAGAAGCGGGAATAAGCCTTTTTATCAGACAATGAAAAACTACGAGATAGGAATTCCTTAAATAAGCAAACATTGAGTCCAGATTAGCAATGGAGAGACGTACACACACCTGAAATAAAATCATTCAACAAAAGTTATCATCTTGAACAGTTAACTCGCATGCAGGCAAATGCCACTCAGAATGTACCAATTGTCAGCACTCCAGTCACATAAAGTGTATGCATAGGTGCACAGCAAAACAACTAGCTTTGAAGTCTTGCTTGAAATTTCCACTTTTTTATGTAAATCTTTAACTATTTCAAGTTTCCCCAACCACTGCTCTAACAATTGTAACAGCTATAATTTCTAGGAGTATATAAGAAAGATAAATACCTCAACCCTAGGCCTCTTAATACGAGAAGTTGCAGTTGACTCCAGGTCAGATGTCTCTGAATTGATCAACTGCTTGAAACTATCATTCATACTACCAGCTGAAGACACAACATTTAAGGGCATGGCACTAGTGTAGCGCCTCATCTTCCTAGTCCCATTTGATCCATCCTGAGTCATAACATTTCTTGCTTGCAGACGACACTTTGTCATTGCAACCAAATCCTCACCAACTGCAGCTCTAGATCCATTACCTGGGGCTGACCCTGCTATCCTATCAATCATACTAACTACTGAGCCAATGTCACTGACAGATGCACTCAATGCATTAGGCGACATCGATTTCACCTGCAAGTTCAAAATAAAGATATTTAATTTAAGCACAAGTGAGGGAAGGAAACGCAGCAAGTACTGAAACATCATTATAGCACTCAAAAAGAGAAAAATGTAAAATAAATCACTTTACTAACCGCCTTAATCAATCGTTCAAGAGGCTGCTCGGTAACACTTGACTTGCCAGAAATAGTTGACAAAGCATTAACATGAGCAGCGTCTGGTACACTAAATTCAGCAAGCAAAGGAGAGGCTGATATCCCAGGGGTGCCAATTGCAAGGGACTGGACCGGTGCTCCCACCCCAGCTGCTTGTTGATGTCCGATATTCCCAGCATTCGATAGTGAGGAAGGTTTCTCAGAATCCCCTGGCATGGGGGATGGGGCCATGGGAGTTGAAGGAGATGGGATGACAAAAGGTGAACCAGCAGTTTGCAAAGGGGTTCCAGCTTTCGGGTGAGTCAGTATATTCTGCTGGTCAACTTGGGGAGAAGAATGTTGCGAAATTTGAGGAGATGCAGCCTGAAGGAGTTGGTTTGTTGATGGAATAGGAAATGGAGATCCTGATTTCAACTGCTGTTGGGGATAAGCACGCTGGCCTGCGGGCATATGTTGCTGAAAAACCCCTGGCTTAACACCCATCCCCTGTCTCATCTTCAAGTCATTTACATCATTCATTTGATGAAGCTGTGGCATTTGGTGTTGGTGCACCTGCATCTGTGCCGGAAGCTGTTGCTTTGCTTGCTGCAATTGTTGCTGCTGCAGCATCTGCTGCTTCTGCATCAATTGCTGCTGCATTCGCTGTTGATTCTGTTGCTTCATTTGATTCTGAAACATTTGATGGTCCTGCTGTTTTATTTGCTGGTGTTGAAGCATACCAGAATTTGACTGAAGGGAATTAATATTCGGCTGCAGCATACTAACCCCACTCTGTGATGACAAGGCATTCATGTTTGCTTGCTGGGGAGCACTGACAGGAGTTTGTTGGATAGATCCCACGGGAACTTGCTGCAAAGAGTTCAGTGCATTTCCCTGTCCTGAATCCAAATTTGTACTCGACTGTAATGAAGTCATCATGTTCTGCTGTGCTGTTGAAACCCCAGATATAGAAGACATCGAATTTTGCTGCAAGCTTGTCATATTGTTCTGCTGCATTGTTGGCACAGAACCTTGTAAATTCATTGTTTGCAACTGTGGGTTCATTTGATTTTCAATCGACTGCACTTGAGTAACTTGAGATTGCGGCTGCTGCATGGAGTGCATATGAGGTGGGGGGAGCTGCCCTTGCTGCAGAGGAGGAACTTGCTTCCTCGGTCTATTTGTATTAATAAAATTTACTATCTGCTTCTCATATAAAACCAACTTCTCTTTGAAACCAGGTGAAATGTTACTCTTATGAATCTGTAAGACTGATATGAGACGCTCCAACATAGTTTTAAACAATTTTAGCTTCTCAAGCTGCTCTGACTTTGGTTGTTGTGGAAGAGAATCGTGCTGGCAAACAGAAAGAACAGACGTCACTAAGCAAAAGAACAGCAATATAAGGAGTAACAAGACTTCGTTGCAAAAAGTTATTAGCATTATTGGTGAGGTAACAATCCCATGTAGACTGTCTACAATAGTTAAAAGGGAGATTTACGTAGAATCTATCAAAGAACATCACTGCAATTAACTAGCAGGGAAAGCCCGCTTATTGGTAAAAGTTCAAACAACATTATGAGATAAAAAAAAAATTGAATTGATTACATACCTGCTGAAGTTTACTAGCAATTTTCTGATACATTTCACTTAGTTCGGGTAAGTACATTTCCTTCATGCTTTTGATCTGCAAATGAAAGTCATAAGTACAAAGATGATGAGAAAGAACTTTGCTGCATCTACATGCTTGCCAACACCATCATATCATCAATGTCAATGTAAAAGATCCCGTGTGTGCAACCAAGAATTCAGACAGCATGAGATCATGTATGCTTCTGTCTAAGCAAGTTTTAATTAATTCCCAACCGATGGAAGCTTAACAAAACTGCCCCATAATCAAGTTTTAGTTAACTCACAACAGATGGAAGCTCAAGGCAATTTTGGGATTAGTATAATTATTTTCCAGTGGCCCTATTCCCACCCCCACACCTAATAATTTGTATTTTATGTTGAAATGTTGTATGTGAAAGCCATCAATGGGCAAGAAGTCTGGCCATCTTACTTTTTGATAGACCTCCTCTTGCCAATCACCCCCAGTTGCATGTCCAGTCTGAGCTGTTGAATCTAGAGATGCTACAAAATACACAGGGATATATGTCAATGTTTGCACATGAAAATAACTTTGGGCACCAGGGTTAAAAATCAGAAGAAAAAAAAGAGCATTGCATTCGAACATTGACAAAAATGGAAAACTATCGTCCCATAACAGTTGAACATGTATTTTTTGTAAAACAAAATATAAATATCATTCCAACATCATATGCAACCTAGGAAAAGACTAGAAGCTTCATGAGCCAAAGTGGAACAGGACCATGCAGCCACTAGATTGTAGATAATACATCCATGGGCAACGACATTTAGTAAACATAGCAGTCCACCAAAAGCTCTCTATCGATAAAACAATAGAAGCAAGACTGAAGAATAACCCTTATTTTCAAAACCAAAAGGTATGAAAGGCACTTCAGATGCGATTTTGCTCCTACTTATGCTTATGAGGGCACTTACTTCTTTTATGGGAAGAGTTCAATAGGCTCTATTTCTTTGTTTAAAAGTAATTGTGGAGTTAATTATCAAGAGAAAAAGGGTTAACATTATGTAAGAATATAAGAATAGCCTCTGTATCACCATAGCTCATGAAAAGCCAAAGATGCAAAACTAAAGTCAAAGGCAACAGAAGCTTCAGCTTCCACCAGTAAATTGCTTGAAAAAACACTGATGGCAAACATGAAGCACCAGAGGTGAAAGGTAAACTTATGGTAATTAAGGTGGTCCATAAACCTAATTTTAGGTATAGACGCAAAACTCATAACTAAGCTATTTATATAAATTCCATTCTGTTTGTCGGGTTTAATAACTATGTCCTTATCCTCGTGGATTATTATTTACTATAATTATTTCATTTCCTTGGGGGGTTTTACTTTAGATTATATAACCACGTCAATCTATATTACTCAACCCTAGTTCAGCCTATGGATATTAAGAATACAAGATTAACTTTGAATTTATTTTTCTTTCAGTTTGGTATTTAGTTTTTTTATTTTTCCTTCTACAACATATAGTATAATAGTAGTCAATGCCCTCTGTTCCTTTTATATAAACATAAACCACACTGATCATCCAATTACCAAATATAAATTTCAAGTCCACTACACATATCAACCTCTACAAAGAAAAGCAAGGAATCACGAAAGATCAAGGCTTGCTCTAGCTCTACAGTTTCAAGTGACCACATACTGTGCATAGGACTCTGGTTCTCCATTCCATGATGGCTAGGTGCAGAAGGAACTAGCAAAGAACAGAAATTATTGTGTTTGACAGAGAAGGATGATGCATCTCTTTAAAAGTGATGATGACAACGAACATGTGATGGGAAGGTGGGATACACCTAGTTGGCATGATAGCCAGGCATAAAAAATTCTATTGACCAAGTCCAATGCACATCCATGTTATTTTATAATACAAGAAGTTACATATGGTAAAGATAAAATTCCAAAACTAGATTATTTTCCATAGACAGTCTAGAACCCTACATCTGGCAACCATAACAAAATAATATATTACCAAAGTCATGCAAAAAAACTGTACCCCCCATAAAAACATACAATGAAGACCATTTTTAGTAAAAAAATCAGATTAATCACATAAAAATGACAGTTATTTACCCATAATATAATATGAAAACTGACCCAAATGGCACATAATATGAAAGTAAAATAAAAATATAAAACAAGATTCTGTCCAAAATGTGCAGCTACGATAATCCAGATATCATGAAAGCACATGCATAAAGGAAGGAAAGTGCATAAGTGCAAAAAACCATACTCGATGATGTCTCAGGATGGGCTCTTTGAGTTTGATATAACTGCTTTTGCTGATCCATTACGTTTTGTGGTTGAAGCATGGTTCCTGATATCTGACCTGATGCTTGAAGTCTTTGTTGCATGTCTCGTTGCAGTGGATTTGACTGCTGTTGCAAATTCATTTGTTGCATCTGGGCAGGCTGTGATTGAATCTGTGACATCATTTGTTGCTGTGATGCCTGAGGTTGTGACTGCTGTCCTTGAGAAGGTAACATGTTAGATGCATTCTGATGTTGTTGTTGCTGCACTTGAACCTTGGGTTGTTGCAACAAGTGTACAGAGTGCTGATTTGGTTGCATGCTAGAATTACCACTTTGAGTTCCGAGGTGCTGCTGTTGCTGTAATCCAGTACCATTACTCTGAGAGCCCAACTGTTGCTGATGCATATTTGAAAGGTTGCTTTGCTGCTGTTGCTGTAACCCAGTAACTTTACTCTGCGGGCCCAATTGTTGCTGATGCATATTAGAAAGGTTGCTTTGTTGAGCCATTAACTGCTGTTGTTGTTGCTTTTGCTGTTGCTGCTGCTGCTGCTGTTGTTGCAGGTTTAAAAGATTATTCTGCTGGCTTAGCAACCTCTGTTGTTGCTGCTGCTGCATATCACCGACATTGTTTTGTTGTCCAATCATCTGATTCTGGGACAAGTTTGAAGCAGTTGTCTGTTGCACCATAAGCGGCTGCTGCTGCTGCTGTTGCTGGGGTAATATTGGCTGTTGTGGCATTGGTGCTTGCTGTTGATGAACAGTGGCCTGTTGAGGCTGCTGTTGCTGCCTGAGAACTGGCTGTGAATGCTGCTGAAGCATGGGTTGTGATGACTGTTGCATAGCAGACTGTTGATTCGGCTGAAGACTCGAAAGCGATGATTGAACCGAAGGCTGCATAACAGATGTTGGCATAACAGATTGCTGTGAAGACTGCAGCTGAGTCGGTTGTAATAGGTTTTGCTGCTGTTGCTGTTGCTGTTGCACAAGTTGTGGCATATTTCCCTGCTGATATTTTGGCTTCAAAAGCGAATTTTGCAGCTGTTGATGGTACATATATTGCTGCGAATTCTGGGATTGCTGCGGCTGCTGCTGTTGGGGAACTAACTGTTGCCTTCCTGGCATTTGCCTTGAATTAGCAAACATATTGGACGGTACCCCCTGGCCCATGGAGTTCCCTAATGAGTTCTGTGAACTTCCAGACATATTTTGCATGTTCGGATTTTGTCCAACAATACTTGGGATAGGAGTCTGGGTTAAACCGGAAGAAGGAGGTAGTGCAGATGATAAGCCAGACGAACTTTGAACTCCAGCAGGCGGAATGCTATTCTGAATGTTCTGTGATAAAAGTTGTTGGCGTCCTTGAGATTGATTAGCTGGCAACGGCATAGAGAGTGATTGCCCTTGATTGGGGACTTGGGATTGCATAGCAAAAGACCCTACTCAAGTAAAATAGAAAGAATAAACATCACATAAACAAGTGTCAAAACAAGAATACAATAAATGTTATACTCATCATTTGACCCATTAAATACGAGCAAATAAAGACATCAATAACGAATCATCTCAGTTAAGAAATGTGGAAGTAATTAAGAAAAACAAAGAACGTTTCTAGCAATTAATTAATGATCACGAAGAAAGCTACCTGGGAGAGAAAAGGATAGCTGAGAGCATAATTAAAATTTGCATCAAATAGGAGTGCAGTTTTCAATATTTGTTTTTACCTGGATCCGGAGGCCTGTTGCTGTTACCAGCAGAGTTAGCTTGTAAGGGATTGGCCATTGAATTTTGAGACTTGGACTCCATTGTGAGCATCTTCAGAGAAATTTTCCGTAGATAATCCGACTATAAAAATAAATGAAATCCATGCTAAACTTAGAATACAGTTCTATCCAAAAACAAAGAAAGTTCAAACATAGACAACATTTATTTAAGAAATGACTTAAGTAATAGATCAATACATATTACAGTACGCATATATGTCATGCACAATGAAAAATTAAAACCCAATATCATGGATGTACCTGGCTTGTGGCTGCAGTATAAATCTTTTCCTCAAACCTTACAGCAATTTTCTTGAGTTCCAGTAATCCCTCCTGTCCGGAGAAGGGAAGATGCCTCTTCAATGTATCCATTCTATATATGCAATAAATCAACATAAGTTACTGACTACCAATGCATGGGGGTAGCGTTGATAATATCAAAACTGGAATCATATTCAATCCACTAAAATCTGTTTTAAGTTCAAATTCCTCTCCCCTTTCTTTCGATTAGATTATGCTAGATTCCACTACAGCTCAAATAAAAAAAAATCCAGACAAAGAAAAACACTTACATCTTGTTGACAATTCTTTGCCTTGAATCAGCCTGCAGCTGACTCCTCCAATCACCGGCATCCATGGCAGGCTCTCCACCTTGAGGAGGCCTCCAGTTGGTATCCATCAAATCCAATGAACCCAACAAAACTGCCAAACACAAAAGCAAAGGATTGAGCAACTTCAACCAAAACCTACGAAAATAGCACAAAATTCGTACAAAAGCTGGCTATTCGAACAACGATACAGCTTATAATTACGCAAGCATTTTTTGCATCAGAAATTGCATTCATTCAAGCTGATTCTAAACACGAATCGATTTAGGTTGGCATGAAAAATCAAAACTTTGAAATTCATATACAATCGAAAACCCGATACGATTTACGCCAATCAGATCACCAAAAAAAAAAAAAAGCAACAAAACGAATTTCACACATAACCCTCGATCGATCAACATCTGAAACAAAAAAAACCCAATTGATCAAAAAATTACCTCTTCTCTTTCAACAGGAGAGTTAAAGATTGGAAGGTCCAGGCAGCTTGGAGTGAGAAATGGAGAAATTGCCGAACTGGGAAATCGAGGGATTGGGAAAGGAAGGAGGGTTCTTGCTCAAAAGATTCAAACTTTGAGAAGATTGAATGGATTGATGCGTCCGAATGTTGTCATTTACGTTTAAAGTAGGAAGGGAGAAACAACGAAAGATTCTATTTTTACCAATGTCTGATTTTTTTAGTTTTTTATCTTATTTTTTAATTTTGATTTTGTGACAAAAAGACAATAAAACCACTGTTCTTGGTCTTTGTAAGCACTTTATTCTAAACCTTTTAGGCTTCCTAGTCAAAAACCCAATAGGATTGGAAAACTTCCATCTGAGTCAAAAGAACAAAATAATAGTACCCTTCTAATGATTATAGATAACTAGCTTCTCAGCACGCGCTCAATCGCATAAATTGATTTTTAAACAGTAATTGATACGATGGCGTTTCTCTAGTTTTCTGTCTTAGTTGATTGCTTTGAAACTTATTTATTCGTAATAAATAAAAAATTGCTATATTAGTTGCCGGTGTAATAAGTTTGTGTATCTAAATAGGCTCATTTTCTTATATTTATCAAATTATTAAATTTATCATTTATATGGGTAATGTTATTCACACACACATTTTTATTTTTTACATACCCTTGTTAATTTTGGTTGTTAATCTTCAATCATCCATTTGATCCGACAACCGAAAATTGAGAGAAGTTTGAGAAGTAAAATGGGTGTTTGGAGATCACTATCATAATTTTATAACTTTACACTTTCTGGAAGAAGAATGAAACGAGAATGCAATTAACAATTTCTCAATTAATCTAATTCTTGACTTTTTAGGTATTAAATCACATATAGTAAGAGTGTCATGCAACTTTCATTTTCATGTGTTAATAAACGTAAGAATCCAAATGACCATTAGTACAAAGGTAGAAGATAGCAGATATTTTGAAAGACGGGCCACTGTCCCACTCCTAACCACACTAATATTTTCAACTGAACCACCTATTACTACGTGTTAGATTTTATTACCAAAAACTTCGATTTTATTAGGAGTGAACCATACACTTACATATTGTGTTTTATTTTCTCAATCCCCTTAATGTGGGACTTATACTTAACAGAAAACACAACCAAACCCTAGGGATTGCAATTTTCTTCTCTTTAACAAAAGTCAATACATTTGATATCCCTTATGTAAAGACATGTCCCCAAATATTTCGGTTTTTATAATTTTATAGCATGAATTTACGAAAACACCCTTTTTCGAGGCAAAAACGTTGACTTTTGTTGACCGTCCTATCGTGTCGCGTAAGACTATTTTCTTTGGTATTTCCTTATAAAACTCGTCGTTATGAACGCATGGGCGCAAACAAAGTCGAATTTGGAGCTAAGATCGAGATTTTACGAATTCACGAAAGTGACGGGCAATCTGATAATTTTAGGGGGGGAGATATTTTTTGTGTGTGCGCTGTATTGTGAACCGTGGGGCCCACACCCCACTTCTCCTTGTTCCCCGTGTCCTCCCCTCCCCCGATCACTCAGACCCTCCCGTACGCTCTCCCTCTTGTTGTCTCTCCCCTGTCTCTGCAACTCTCCTCTCTCCGAGCCCAGCATACACAACGACGACGACAACACCCACCACCACTGTCATCAACCCAGCCACCTCTAGCCCTTTTTTTCATTGGTAGAGAGGGAAAAGAATTAATAATTTGGGTAGGCTGATTTGGCTATTTGTGTCATTGAACTCGGATCTAAAGGTTGAATCGTTAAGCTTGATGTCCCGGCACCACTACTATTAGGCTTTGTTTAGTATGTCGATTCTACTCATTATTTCAGTCGGATGGTGAAGCTTTTTGAAGTAAAGGCATCCCATTTTTCAGAAAAAAAGGGTATTTTTTTTGTCCGTTAGATTTTATTTCAATGAAATCTTGTGGTTGAGATTATGTAGTATGTGATTTAATCTCAATCATAAAATTTATTAAAATCAAATTTAATGATCAAAAGGTATCTTATTTTTTTAGAAAAATGAGGATTCTTTCCTTTAAAAGCTGCCCTTCCAACGTCAAACCCTTCTTGTCCTTGTTTCTTCTTCTAGCAGCAGCAGTAGCGGCAGTAGGAGCACCACACCGATTCCAACGCCCAGCCTTTCCAGTTTCCACCTCTCAGCAGCAACTAGTATCGGTAATCCCTTTTTTTTTACGATCAACTTCTTCCCATTTTAGTGTAAAAAATTTGCTGTCTTGTGTGCGGAAAGTAAAAATAGATGCATAAATAGAGCCGTAAAGATCGATGAAGGAAAAGCAATTAATCAAATTAAAAAGCAACCTGTCTTATTCTCTTAAGCCCCAAAACAAGGAAGAATCAAATCAGTTTATGTAATTGCTAAACAATATGATATTGGGATCAACAATATTCAAATGGAATAAGGTAACAAGATGGATCTTACTTGTCAAAGCTGCTTCCTTTCTAGTGATAAATAATGGCCGCGAACAGATGGTGGGCACAGAGGGTCACGAACCAAACGAGCAAGGGGCCATCGGAGTTGCCTCTCGCAGCAATTTTCCGACCTTCACGAGGTCACCTGACCCCCTTTGCTCCCTATTGGATCCGCCGGTGACCATGGATACATCAAGAGCTGCATATGCTAGCTTAATGAGACAATGACGCCAAGGCTATCAACTTTGGGGGCTCACTCACATGTAAGTTTCCCCACAAAAATTGATTCAAAATAAAGCCTATTGATTTTGGGGGCTCCCTTAAATAATTTGTTTTTCCTAGTTTATTTATGAGATAAGATTAAAACGGGCAAAGGTTTGTAATTTCTGATTCAAGTTCGAACTCTCACAAATGCATTTTTTGGTATCACAAAACTCGGCTTTAGCAAACCATTTGATCTTAGGGTAAAAGTACATTGCTGCCTCATGCGGTTACATCCTATATTAAAAAAAATGAAGTCTTATCCAAATTTGAAACGCAGAACAAAATCTCATAGGCTTTGAGGATCCTACAAGGTATCTTTTGCATGGGAAAGGTGATGGAGGGCTAAACCGGCTAATGCTACGTGGTTTGCTGCTAAAGGATGTGAGCAAGTTGGAAATCATTTTGAAACTCTATGACGTTGCAGTCTTAAGTTCTGTTTGTGTTCAAAGCTAGGTACGTTTAAACTTCTTTTTTATCATTTATTTTTTCTATAAAATTCAATGTTTGAAATATAAGCACAATTCATAGACACAAAAACCCCAAGAAAATGACCCTATATCTAATGACTATGTTTCTAATCATAATGCGTAATTTAATTTATCTGTTGTTCAAATACGTATAAAATAATCAGATGGTGTAGAACGCCAACCCAATGTACTAAATGTGTCGTTCAATGAATCATACACCAAACAAACGTAATTTTTTGATATTGAATATGTGTTTGTATTATAACGCGGTTCTATTGAAATTTGAATGTATGTTCTTGATTCGTTCTTGGAGAAATCAAATAAGACTACCCATGTAGTAGGATAATTAATATCAAATCAAATAAGACAGTGAGAGATTCAGTTCAGATCTTATTGTCTGGAGCTCAAAGATCAGACAATTCAAACCGCTTAAATTGAATTTGACGATTCCCATAAACTCATTATGTTGGCCCGCCTTAACAAACTAATGGCTACGATTTCACTTTCACACAAACCATGGACTCGGATTTCCTAATCCTTAAGTTTCGGATACTAAGGTATCCGAATTCAGATGTGACTACCAATGTAGCAGGATAATTAATGGCATAAGATAGGATATTAGACAAAGCCAGAAAATTGGTGTGGCCTACGTGACAAACACAACTCAAAGAGGAGTGCCATGAAGCTCCAAAATAATGCAGCTGCTGACAAGATTCGTCGGCCAACAGCTTAACATGAAAATGTGTCACGGACACAGGGGCACCGAACCCGCCAAAAACTCAAATTAACAAATGCTCAAGTGTCAAATTATCACTTTATCTCCTATCTAATCAACTTGAAAAGTCCATAAAAATCTTTTTCTTTTCTCCTGATTTTCTATTAGAGAAAAGATAAAGATGCAGATAGAGAGATTTGCTTGCTGAATAAATAAAAGCAGGAACTAGGAAGGAAATTAGGCCAACGGTTAGCTTTCTTCCCTCCAAACCCTTGTGATTCCCTTGGAATCAAAGCTAAACCCCCTTAGTAGTTGGATTTCTGGTCACCATCTGAACCCAGCTTCACCTTCCTGACATACTCTCTACACCCTTCTCCTGCTTCTCAAATTACTCAATACCCCCACCCCCTTCTTATAAATTTCAATTTTGTTCATGTTTTTTCATATTTGAGGTCTACCCAGTAAAGAATTTGACCCATTCTGCAAGTTTTGTGCTTTCGGGGTAAGAGATTTAGGCCTTGGAAATTCTGGGTTGTGAAGATTTTGGTGTAAAGGTGATTGATTTGTGCTTTTGAGTGAGAGATTTTGGCCTTGGAAGTTTTTGGGTTTTTGGAAATTCTGGTGTGAAGTTGATTAATTTTATGGTATGATCCAATAAAGTTATTCAATTTCAGGTGCTTTTGTATAAAGCTGTAAGCTTTCTTGGATTTTGGAATATTTAAGAGTTGGGTTTTGGAGGGGAGAGATTTTCAGAGGTTTGCAGTTCATTTGCAAACTGAAGGCTGAAGCTTTTTCAGATCCAAAAGTGCTTTTGGCTGCTCAACCCAAATGGTATTTTTCACCTTTGTTGCTTCATTTAACTCTCATGACTATACTTGAAGAAAACATGAAAAAACATGAAAGTCGCATGAATGTTATGTAATACAAGCTTTCCATCAAACCCAACTGCAATTGCAGCCCACCACACACTTGTGAAAACTCCCAGCACAATTTTTGTGATACAACTCTCATATATTTCATGTCAGCCTCCCAATTTCAGTTCACAACATATAACACTCGTATAAAGCGCCATATTTATGGTTGCCAATAGAATCATAGAATCATTCTTCTATGGATAGCCGTTACATTTTTCAACCAGAACCCATGTGCCAATCTGCTTCCGCTGCGGTTTCATTTTCCTCAAATTCTCCGGGAGATGATGGTGCGGCAGTTAGTTTGGTCAGGACAAGGTCCTCTAGAGCTCCTCCTTCATTCTTAATGAGAATGGCTATGAGAATATCTAGAGCAAGGTGGTTCACCTTCTTGAGAAGAGTCTTCCACTACCAAAATGGTTCGAGGTCCAATCTTGGATCAAATCCTTTCGATAACAGCACTTGGATGATGCTGGAATTCATGGCATTGGTTGTTCAAATAGGCGTGACCACGATTACCTTGGCTGTTTCAAAGAAGGAGAGGCCGGTTTGGCCTATGAGAGTTTGGATTGTTGGGTATGATATTGGTTGTGTTCTCAATATGTTGGTGCTCTTTGCGCGTTACAGGCTACTTTATCTGACTCAAAGTGATGGTTTCAACCTCTCTGATTTGGAACAGCAGAGAAGCACTGAAGATTCCAGGTACTTTTTTTTGGGCTTCGGTTTCTTCCATATAGTTACGAAAGAACAAAATAATATATGGAGTGCAATGTGTATGTGTATAGAGTAAATCACATGGAATTTTTTACGTTTCGGAGTTTGATATATGGAGTGCAATGTGTATGTGTACAGGACCACAAACTTGATGAACAGGTGTAGAACCTCACTCGAGCTCTTCTTTGCCGTATGGTTTGTGATGGGTAATGTTTGGGTCTTCGATTCTCGCTTTAGTTCGTTTCCTGGAGCCCCGAAACTCCATGTGCTTTGCATCTCTCTGCTTGCTTGGAATGCCATTAGCTACTCCTTTCCCTTCCTGCTGTTTGTGCTGCTATGTTGCTGTGTACCCCTAATTAGCAGCCTCCTTGGATACAACATGAACATGGGATCCATCGATAAAGGGGCTTCTGATGACCAAATTGCTCAGCTTCCCGGCTGGAGATACAAAGAAGTTAACGCCAAAGTAGAGCTCGGAAATGATTGCGATTCAGGATCCGTAAATGAAGATCCAGTAAGTCAGTCATACATAAAAAACTCATTTGGCCTTGTTAAATAGATATAATCTTTGTTCTGCTTGCGGTTTCTTCACACACAAGAATCTCCATTTTTCTTGCTTGGATGTACAATCCTAGCAGTTGAATCCCTTAACTTTCTGAAGTCAAGAACTTTTGGAATCGAAACCTCCGATTCTCCTCTCTATTTATTTGTCAATATAATCTGAAAAGTAGAGAATGGGGATGTAATTTGTACCTATATGTGGCACATACTTAACTTCTGAGGTCTGCTGGTCATCTGACATATATAACGTCAAGAAACGCCCTGTGATCTCATATGGCGGCTCATTAATTTCGTCTCTGAATCCTTCTTCGTGTGCTCGCAGGATTGCTGCATTTGCCTGGCAAAATACAGAGACAAGGAAGAAGTAAGGCAGTTGCCATGTTCCCATATGTTTCACCTCGAGTGCGTCGATCAGTGGCTCAGAATCATATCTTGCTGTCCTCTTTGTAAGCAAGAACTGCAGAGATAGGAATTACACCAACAGACTGGTTGACATTTTTTCTTCTTCTTTTTCTTCAATTCTCTCTTCTTCTTTTTTCAGCGTGATTTTACGCGGTTACTCGAGCTGGTTTTTTTTGCCTGTACAGGGGAGCTCACCAGTAACCAAACTACACCCAAATTTTACAGTGGTTGAATACACAAATAGGTAGCAAGAGAATGATGTTGGTATCCTTACAAATTTCTCCTCTATGTATACCCAAAAAACACACATTCTTTTTTTAAGTTTTATTAATATTATGGAATAACTTTGCTTGTGTAAGTTTATCTTATGATGCCGGTCCCAAGTCTGGATAGCAGAGGAGGGAGAAGGCGTCAGATAGTCAACAGTCGGCACTCCGTTTTTCACGTCAAACTCCTATGACTTTCTTTGTTTTAATATTATGGAATATATGTACATAGAAATGTACTAAAGAATGTATCAAACCTTCGTAATATTCATTAAAAGCTTGTGCTTTAATACTTTACTTTTCTGATTTCTGCTCGGAAAATGTGACTTTAAGGCTCTAGTTTGGATGGAGTTGTTTGAAAGAAAGGATGGCTCTGCTGGATAGAGTTTCTCTTTAACTCACGCATTCTGAGTTCAGACTATCGTGTTCTTTAGAGGAGCTTAGAATAGTAATATTGTTTGTAATTATAAATAAAATAAAAATATCACTTGTATTGAAAAACAAGTGCCCCCCAATTACCAACTACAAAATCTAAGACTCGAGAAAGTTATGAATGAAGTGGTTGACAATTTCTCAATTTAAAATATATTAATTGTAAATAACAAACTACACCTGTTGAATATGAATGGTGACAGCTACACTAAAAAATCTATCCTGAATATAAGATTATAAGACTCCAGTTATCTTCCTAACCCAATTTCCCAATAATTTTTTTTCCAGAAAAAAGGACCAGCGGGTGGCTTCACCATGACAGTCTACCCTTTCGAGGGCCAAGAAGACTCGTAGAGGCATTTTATGCCTCCTCCTGACCATGATCGCGTGATTCACCAACACTAAGAATCGAACGCATAACATGCAGTGTTAAAGTGTTAAATACAGGTCTGAAATTGCGACTTAGTACAACGGTCTAGTTGTATTCCTCTTCCTTTCTAAATGAGAGGTCTTATGTTCGATTCTCTCCAAAAACAAATTTGAACCACATTATTGCTCATTGAGAGGCTAAGTCCATCCATCTCCCCTTTCGTATAGAAAATATCATTTATTTAAAAAAAAAATACATACCTAAAATTCGTCAATCACTAAACTACCCATAATAGTTAATTTCTCAATGTATCGAACTCATCCCTACTCAACCCAATACACGCGACTACAACTGAAACGGGCTCTTTTATGAGAAGTAGGCCGGACAACGAGCCCATGCATATTATAGCCTTTAGATGCCACCGAGTCACCGACGCCGTCTTGAAGAGGTGGGTTGGGGGTTGACTTTGGGGATTTGGGAGTTGTACTTGGTTGGCTGGCTCCTGGCTCACATACTTTGACTGAGTACGGTGGCAGTAGGTGGTTGGTCAGATGCAATCTTATCAAAGTTTACTTTGGATCATTATTGGTGGGCACAACTTGGATAAACAAATTGGATAAAAACTATGTTGTCCTAAATTTGTCTTTCTTGATGGTTCAATGATCAGAAATGAATTATAGACTCATATTTTTATACTAAATTTTTAGTTTGACTCTGACATTGATAAATCATACGATGGTGGCACATCTTTATAAGTTTTTCGTATTTATAGAACTAAATTATCATGACGAAGCTATCAACTGATCTTTTTAAAATAAAAAACAAATTTGTCTTTTTCTTTCTCTCAATTTTTTTTTTTTTTATTTGGATACAATCGGTAATTCCTAAGCGAACCGGACGTGAGTTGTGCCAAACTCTCTCTCTCTCTAGAGTTCAAAGCTTGGGGCTGCCATTTAAAGACACAACTCCTCCGGCTGGCATTTAAAGACCCAACTTCTCCTCCTCCTCTTTCTTATCTGTGATCCTATGGTCCGTCCGTCCCTGGTTATATATGGGTGGAGGGTGGAGGCCTAAGCAACAATTACATTAGATCAAATATGGACCTAGAGACCCATAAAAATATCACAACTTTGATCTTGAATTTACAATTCACAAACACGAATTTAAGTTTTCATTTAGAAATGAAAAGAAATAATACTACCATAGTACTAAATCGAAGATCCGTATAATTTATTAATAATTATCAAAAGGGAAGTGTTATTGGCACTTCAAAAATCTCATTCTACACTCCTCACAAGTGTATTTTTTCTTTCTAAATATAGAAAGTTTGAAGTGTAGAATGAGAATTTTGGAGTGCCAATAACAATTATCTATCAAAATTCAGTTTTGATTTTGGTTTAGGTCAATGGGGTTTATTTATTAATTAAATTTAGGTCAATATGGAAGGCTACGATGGGTTTCAAGCCCTTATAAAGGATTGTAAGATGAAGTTTATGCCCTTAATGACAGTGGCGGAGCCGATGTGCTGGCATTGGTTGCTGCTGACCCCAATAACATATAAAATGCTCCCTTGAAATTTCGTTTGACTCCAATACTAGCTAAGATAAACAGAATAAGCAGACCTTTAGTCAATATTCTTCAAATTGAAACCAATCGTTTGTGTTCTTTTCACTTAAAAAAAAATTAGCATGCTAATTCCCAAACAAATTGAAGACTTATCAACACACAAACGCCTTCTCCACCCAAACTTCATGTCTCCTAATTCAAAGCTTCTCCGGTGCTCAAGTTCGGTCTGGCACCATTCATCGCACTTGGTTGAAATCCCAATCATATCAGCATTTTTCTCATCTTGTGTTTATTTGATTTTTAGGGGTTTTTGTATTGATTGATTGATTTGGTATGAATTTTTTACATGAAAAACATTATATATTGGAAAATATGAGTAAAAGTATGATTAATTTTTTAAAGCTTCTATTTGATGATCGCATAGTTGTAATTTATAGCTCCGCCACTTCTTAATGATATCATTGAGACTTAAAATTGAACTTACGCGTACTTGAAGCCTTCTCTACTTCGTAGTTTAAATTTATAGTTATGTGAATTCTGACCATGGTTAATTTATATTTTTTTGACGTCTTTGCTAATTTGCCGTTTAAACTTGTAAGGAACTGGAAATTTCTCCTATAAACTTTAACT
>JAOTRO020000013.1:192976-207121 GCA_028566515.2 Pyracantha coccinea | reverse complement strand
GCAATTCATAATAGTTAATTTCTCAATATTTCGAACCCATCCCAACTCAACCCAATACATGCGACTACAACTGAAAAGGGCTCTTTTATGAGAAGTAGGCCGGACAACGAGCCCATGCATATTATAGCCTTTAGATGCCACCGAGTCGCCGACGCCGTCTTGAAGAGGTGGGTTGGGGGTTGACTTTGGTAGATGGACTTGGTTGGTTGGCTGGCTCCTGGCTCACATGCTTTGACTCAGTACGGAGGAAGGGGGCAGTTGGTCAGATGCCATCTTATCAAAGTTAGGATCATTATTGGTGGGCACAACTTGGAAAGCGGCACCAACTTGGATAAAAAAATTTTGTCCTAAATTTGTCTTTCTTCCAATCACTACAAGATGATTCAGTGATCGGAGATGAATTTCAAATTCGTATTTTTATATCATATTTTAAATTTAACTCTGATGATGATAAATCACACGATTGTGACTAAGAAAGGTAAAATACCTTTGTAAATTTTTCGCATCTACAAAAATAAACTGTCATGACGAAATCATCAACCGATCTCTTTCATATAAAAAACAAATTTGTCTTTTTCTTTCTCTCAATTTCTTTTTTTATTATTTGGATACTTTTTCTGGTATAAAAAAATGGCAATTCCTAAGCCAACCAGACGTGAGTTGTTGCCAAACTCTCTCTCTCTCTCTCTCTAGAGTTCAGAGCTTGGGGCTGCCATTTAAAGACACAACTCCTTCTCCGGCTGGCATTTAAAGACCCAACTCCTCCTCCTCCTCCTCTTTCTTCCACTCTCGTTTTAAAAGCTCATACCTACTCCTTCTCACACCTCACCCTCACCCTTCTCTCTCTCCACTCTCTCTAAATCTGCAGAGAAAATGGGTGATTTGAGGTCTAAGTTCTTGGGGGTTTACTCTGTTTTGAAATCTGAGCTTCTCAATGATCCGGCTTTTGAATTCACGGACGTTTCTCGTCAATGGGTCGAACGGGTATTTCCATCTACCCCTTTAATCTGTTTGTAATTCATAAGTCAATGTGCATAGCAGTGAAAGATTTAAGTCTTTTTTCAATGATTTTTTTTTAATATTTTGATCGTTGGTGTTACTGTTACACCCAGTTGAGTTTTGTAACATTTTCTGCTTTGGATTTTGGGAGGGGTGTGATCCTTAACTCTGTCGAAAGGAAAGCGTTTGAATCGAGGAAGATTTAATCGTGGCTGTAAATTTTTGATGGGAGTGTTTGTTAAGGCTTGGATTGGTGAGATTCTGTTGAAATTTTGTAGTAGTATTGGTTCCGATCTGATTTGGTAGTCTTAATTGGCTCGAAAGCATTTTTTTTTCGTCGAAGTAAGACTACATTGCTGCGATTGTTTGTTTTGCTTGGTATTCTACATGAACTGCCCAATCCTATGGTACTAGAGACATTCGATTTCCATGATTTAGTTTAGCTTGAAGGATTAGATTTATCGCATGATTTTGGGCTCGTCTGGAAGTGCTTTTAGTGAAAATATTTTTGGAACCAATTCTTAGTAAAAATGCAAGGGAATCCTGGAAAATAAGCATTTAAGTGTTTTTAAAACCCAAAAGCATTTATGCTAAAAGTGTTTTCCGTCATTTTAAAAGCATGGTGCTTTTTGCAAGAAGCGCTTAAATGCTTTTTGAACCCAAAAACATTTTCATTAAAAGCGCTTTCAATTATTTTTAAAAACACTTCCAAACGCCCTTTTTCTTGTTGTGAATGTTGATGGTTGAAATAAAAAGGAACAATGAAAAATAGGAGAAAAGTTATACCAGTGAACTTCTGAGGTGAAAGGCTTGATGAATCGAGGCATTGACTTTAGAAGAGCCAAAGATTTGAAAACTGACTAAGGGAATAAGATTAAAGAGCTGCTATTTGCAATCGAGAAAAGTTATCCAGCATTCCTCCTTGGTGTTTGGTGTAAAAATAAAGGGAGGAGTGTAGAATGACGGTTTTGGAGTGCTAATTATAAGTTCCGATTAGTTAATGTGAATGTCAAATACACTGATACGGAAGAGTATTTGATTTGATTTATCCATATTTAAGGTGAAATCGTAGTAGCAGTTTGTAAATGTAAAATACACTGATGTATAAGTATACTTGTGTATGGATGGTGTATGTGTCTGGGTTAATAGTTGTTTTTCTGCGCCTAGATTATTTGGTTGAAGGCCAATGTGTGTATAAACAAGTCTTGAGCTTGAGAAGACTGAATTTGAAGAAAGTGTTTGACAGATTACGGAAATATAGTCTTCATCTTTTACAATGGCACAAGTTTATTCTCAATTTTACTGTTGTTCTCAACACCTTAATTCCATTTCATACTAATATTACTAATATTTGTATGTCCTAATTGAATTGTTGTGCCCCATTTGTTGCAGATGCTGGACTACACTGTGCCGGGAGGTATAGAAATGTCACGGTTTCTAATTTTTTATTTGACTTCTTTGTGATAGAACTTCTGCTCATAATGCTTTTACTGTTTGCAGGAAAGCTGAATCGAGGTTTATCCGTTGTTGACAGCTTAAAATTACTCAAGGATGGAAAGGACCTAACAGATGATGAATTTTTTCATTCATCAGCACTTGGATGGTGTATTGAATGGGTACGACAACACATAATGGCTCCTACTGTGTATCATACCTCCACACCTCTCCTCTGCATTGGGTACAACAGAATTCTGACCTTCATTTTTATGAACATTGCAGCTTCAAGCATATTTTCTTGTTCTTGATGATATCATGGATGGCTCTTATACACGTAGGGGTCAGCTATGCTGGTTCAGACTACCAAAGGTGAGAGCCTCTAACACGGCTGATGCTTTTCATTGTGCCTTTCTCTTTTTAATTGCTATGAAAATTCTAAATTTCATAATTGTTACTCCTAGATTGGCATGATTGCTGTGAATGATGGCATACTACTTCGCAACCATATCCCACGAGTTCTCAAAAAGCACTTTAGGGGAAAGCCCTACTATGTGGATCTGCTGGATTTATTTAATGAGGTGGAGTTTCAAACAGCTCATGGACAATTGATCGATTTAATTACCACTCATGAAGGAGAGAAAGATCTATCGAAGTACTCATTGTCACTGTAAGTAAATATTATGACGGTTTCGAATTTATATGATTGATTCCCAATTAAATCTATTTCCTTTTCCTGTTTCTAATGCTCAAGTGGTTGTCTTTTCATGCAGTCACCGCCGCATTGTTCAGTACAAGACCGCTTATTACTCTTTTTACCTTCCAGTGAGTACAAATTTCTTTTACGCTTTCATAGCTCATGGTTCTCAGATTCATTTCATCTTTATAGTTTATTTTTTGGTCAATATTTCATCTTTATAGTTAACAACCCTCTAAAACGGTTAATTGTCAATTTTTCTTTAGAGAAGATTTCAACTGATGGTGCCTTATGTAGGTAGAAAGTCTTCTTTGTAATTGACATGTAATGGAAAGGCTGTTATGCCTAGTCCTTTTCTGTGTGAATGAAACTGAAAATTTTGAAGATTTTTTGGTTTCTGATCATATATTTGAATAGCCAAAAACCTCTATAGAATGGAGTTTTTATTTGCTTGATTTCCTCTGTGAAAGAACTTGGTTTAGATTCATGTGTTTCTATGTTCCTGAACACCCCGAAACCATATGAAACAATTAATGTTCATCCCAGGATTTGATGAAATTTCTTTGACATAATCATGCTTATAACCAATTTATGCACTCAGGTAGCATGCGCGTTGCTAATGGCAGGTGAAGATCTTGAACGCCATGCTGATGTGAAGACTATTCTTATTGAAATGGGAACTTATTTTCAAGTACAGGTAATAGTTAATTTCACGTATAAATCCTCTATTATTCTATCGCTGATAAACTGTAGGATGACTAGGTCAAACACACAGCTCCCCGATCAATTTATGACCACCATTATTCTTTTTCTTCCTTCTATATGAGCCCCTTCTTTCTTATTTTAACCGAACGATATGCTGATGTATTTTGCAGGATGATTATTTGGATTGTTTTGGTGATCCCGAAGTGATAGGAAAGGTATATTTTAAGCTATACTCAGTTGGCTTTTGGTCATGCAATTCCCTACCATCGAAGCGTTATGAACCAACTGTTTTGTCATTTGAAATATTAGGTTGGGACTGATATTCAAGACTTCAAGTGCTCTTGGTTGGTTGTGAAAGCTTTAGAAATTGCTAGTGAGGAACAAAAGAAACTATTACACGTAAGGAAGTAAATCTATATTCTAACGTATCGTATACTAGTCCCGGTGTTATAGTTCTTGATTAAATTTATTCGTGTTTGTGTTATGTTACCAGGAGAATTATGGGAAGGATGGCGAAACATGTATTGCGAAAGTAAAAGAACTATACAAAGTCCTTGATCTTGAGGTTATTCTCCGTGTCTTCTTGTTCTGCTTTACTTTTCTTTTCTGGAACTGCATCTTGAAGCCTGGAAAACATATTGCATAACATCAAGGGTTCATTTCTTGTGCCTTTTTTTTTCTGTATTTCGAACCAAAGGTTTTAACATTACCATTTTATTTAACTTGCGGTTTGTAGGGTGCGTTTCTGGAGTATGAGAGCAGCAGTTACCAGAAACTTACAGAATTGATTGAATCTCATTCAAGTAAAGCAGTACAGGCAGTGCTGAAATCATTCTTGGCAAAGATATACAAGAGGCAGAAGTAAGCAAAGGAAGCAGATACCGAATGCTTAGCAACGGCAATGTTACTGCCTCATTTTCTAATAATTGACTACGACAAAGGGCAGGTAGAAAAAGCAAAACACGTTTGTATCCCTTCTGTTCTGGTTTTCCTGCTTCGGATTTCCCGTGAAAAACTCCCCTGCTGAATCTGTTAGGCCAAGCTATGTTACTTTTGGTGACTTTCATTAATTGTATTTTTTATCTTGTAAGATTTCGGCCTTTTGGCCTTGGAGAAATTAGACTCATAAGTTAATTTATTTGCCGTTATCGAAAAAAAAAAGACTCAAAGCTGCTGTGTTGTATTGTATTCAGAGGTCAATTTTGTTCCTTGTGACTCCATGCCTCCCTGAAGCAAATGCCACTTACTTCGCAGCTCTTGTGCAGATTCCTGCCCAGATTAGTATGCTCGTCTCTTACAGAAATGTTGAAGTAAAAGTAATTTCCGGCACTTGCATGACCGATGCATAGTGTGTGCACATAAGAAAGCATTCAAGTTAACATAGAGATATACATGCAGACATATATACAGCACAACCAAATTATGATCAATAATTTGACATTCAGAACCTAATTTTCAGTTTCATTGACAAACAATAGGATAATCAATAGTAAACTACTGGAAGGGAATTCAAACAGGAACCTCGGGTGCAAGAGTGAATGCTCTTAACCAACTGAACTACAATCCACTTGCAACGTAATTTTCAGTTTTATCTAGTAGCTTCGAGACTTGTTTATTGTTGTATACTCTCCTCTCTTTTTTATCTTTTTCTTATTAAAATTCAGAACTACTAACCATTTTGGTTAATTTTAGAATGGAAGGTGATTACCTATTTTATGAATTAACAAATATTGAGTTGTGAGGGCGAGCCTTGGCGCTACTGAAATATTGTTTCTTTGTGACCAAAAGGTCATATGTTCGAGTCGTGAAAATGACAATAATGCTGCATACTACAAAGTTTTCTCCTGATCCTCACAAAACGGAGAGTCTTGTTGGCTTGGGGTCACCCTTTATTTTTTCAATAAATATTGAGTTGTTCTATTAGCTAATGGTACTTCTGGCCTTGGAAAGCTGTTATTCTGTTCTTTTTTCTTGGCACAATAATTAGTTAAAATTAAAAAATATTTAGGGAAGAAAAAAATGGAAATTAGTGGCTACAAACTTGTGATGAAGGAGATACCACAAACTTGCAACTCCAAAAAAAGAAGTGGTTGAAACTTGAAGCCCAAAAATTCAGCTATTTGTGACTGCTGTCAAATTTGTTCATATTTCAAATCAAGATTTTCTTCCATTTTGTTAAGGGCGTGGGTTGAAAGATAAATGTGGTAGCACCTCCTTTCACCATCTCACCCTTCTCTCCTTGCAAGAAGCCAGACAACATTTTTTTCTGGCGATTGGGGAAGAACTTCTGCCATTTCCAAGTATTCTCCTGCAGGTTTACATATATACTTTTCTTGTCAAGATCTTCTGATTTCAAAAGTTTTCTTTCGTTGATTCTATTTGTTTGTTCTTTCTAATCGATTTTGAATATTTGATAATGAGTTTAACACGATGCTTGCATTATTGCCGTCCTCCGATCGCTTTATATATCTCAGCCATCGAATTGTTCGATGAATGACACCACGGAAAAAGTCATAAATCGGTATAATTTTGATGATTGTGTGTTCGTAAACACGCAGAAAGTCGAGAATCATCCCTAATCATTCAATATGCGTTCTATGTGAATGAACATGCCAGAAAAGTACATGTATCGTTGGAAATCTAGTATCTTAAGAACCTTTTCTCTTTAAACAAATCGTTGTTGGACTCAAAATCTCGAGTGCATGGGTGAATACATGTATAATAACGGTTGTTATTTTTCTTTCTGGTTTGAAGTTTGACAGAAAAATATGGCTGAAAAGGTGGAGCAAAATCCCCGAACCCCAAGGACTATCAAGTGCAAGGGTCAAAACCTAACCATACCAGAATTTACCATAGAGGATTTCAGGAAGCATAATCACATGCTCGGTTCACCCACATCACAAGGAGGTACTCCAAAATCAGCAAGGTGGAAGAACTGCCTCTGCTCCCCAACCACTCATGTTGGCTCATTCCGCTGCAGACACCACCGGACATCAAGTTTCGGGTCGGGCCTCAGCCGTGTAGGGAGCTCCGTCGGCTCCAACCTCTCGGAGCTCGAGAACCGAAAAGTAGAGCCTAGTCCCCTTAATGACTCAGTCCCTGCTCAGTAATTTCTTCTGATCATATGGAAAAATGTTGCGTTGAGTTAATATTTGGCATGCATGCGTGTAGCTTCTTCAACATAAGAAAAATAATATATATAATATATACTGTCAACACCAAAACTAAGATCCTGATGAATTTTGGGTATCAAGAAAAAACGAACTTACATGTGATGAGTGTTGTATAAATTTGTTAGCATTTATTGATTAGTAATACCTTAAGAATTTAATTCAAACTGTTTTTGTTTATGATAAGGCACGTATTGTTTCCTTTTATTTCGTAAGATGATGTTGAGAGATGAGGATTCGGACTCAAGAACTTCGGATTAACCACTAAATAACCATCTATGAGACCTAACATTCGGCCACAAGTATTTTTGGGAAGGAGAAAATAACTTAAACCTAATTGTGATTGAAAATTGATTCACCGATTAAACGTGTAATGTGGATTAATGTAGAGGGACATTGGCGGTTCAGATTATATATGAACTTGAATTAGAAGTTTTAGAGGGATGAAACAGTTCTAGTATATAGAAATCACGGTTTAGTATCCTTTAATTATTGTCTGTTAATCGGCACTCGAGGATATATTTTTGATTAAAATTTTGTAATCGATTCTATGAGGTGCATATTTCTTATTCAACAAATAAGAACAAGAACTAAAGAACCAGCAGAACATAAAAAAGATTCATCAAAATCAAACATAGTTAAAAAAAATTAATTGTGATTAAAAAAAAAGTTAAAAAAATTTAATCAATTAACTTGATACATGACCAAGAACCTAATAATACAAAGGAGAATAGTGAACATCATTCGTCTTCGAAGGCTTAGAACAAAAGAAACCAACGCTCTGTTGCCTTCTTGAGCCAAGAATCACCAGAACTAACATCTTTCGCAACCACGTCGAACTGTGGATACCTTAGGGTTTGGAAAGCCGGATCGAAGAAGTCCTCAACCCCATGAACGATCAGCCGTCCGTTGTTATAGAGATCCCACTCAGTGACTTTAACTAGGTTAAGAGAAGCATATCCATGTGTACCGGCAGGTAAGGAAGTGACAACAAGAGGATGACCCGGCAGAAGAGTGTCAACCTTGGAACCGTGGCGAAAAGAGGCCTCCATGGAATCTTTGTTCATCTTGAATGGCACAGCATGGTACTTGAGGAGCGTCAATGGAGGCTGTGGGTACTTGGAGTTAAAGAAAGCCTTGTCTTGTGGGCAAAAGAGGGTAAGAGTGGCGTTAGGGTTTATAGCCTCAAGAATCCTGTCTAGGGTAAGTGACATGGCATGATACCCTTTGTCGGAGAGTATGGCTGACACCATACCGCTGTTGGTCGGCTCCGATGGTTCGTGTTGGTTTGTTTCTTCGTTGGGTTGGACAGCTTCAGCTTGCATGGTGCCGGTGACAAAAAGAGGTGAAACGAGAAGAAGAAGAACAAGAAGAAAACGGAGTTTAAACTTGGGATCCATGGGAGAAGAGAGGGCTAGGTTAGTTTCAACAAGAGAGTTTGGTGAAAGGAAACATGAGGCGAGCAATTATATATAGTACTGAGCCAGTTTCTTAATCCTACCCTAATCCTAATTGATTTCCAAATCGTTAAGGGATTCCTTTTTCTTTTTGGAGAAATGTAATAAAGTTATAATTTGGCTCTCGGTGGTTTTCAATTTTTTTTTTGTTGCCAAATTATGATGTCAACACGCAAACAAACTTTTTATTTAAAAAAAGAATCAACTAGTTGTTTTGCCACGGCAGTCCACTATTCTTTAGGACGGAAAAACTCTCAAAAGCATTTAGACCCTCTAGCCACCAACATGTAATTCACCAGAACTAGAAGTCATACCCAAAACATTACCGTATGGAATCCGTGCAAAATGATAAAATCCATCAAGTTGAAGTTGAACTCACCCTAACAATCCGTGCAAAACAACTTGACTAATCACTTGGAATCCACATGTAATAAGAACCAAGTAGCCATACGGATTAGAACTGCTTACATGTAACCCAATTATGCACACGTCATTTGACCGTCTCCCACCTTCTTCTCTTCTCATCATAATTAATTAGTGTTATCAATGAACTCATGTTCAATACATAATACAATCGTGTAATTTATATTTATCAATATTATACTCTAAAAATTTGCACGTAAATTAGTTATACCACGTTAAAGTGTTGTGGTCACAAAACCAAATCTCCTTTCTATCCTCACCTCCTTTGAGGGTAGGTCGACTGCAGAGTTGTCGTGGTCAAAACTTTTTAGGCTACTCACAAAGGCCTACAAAATCAAAGAAACTTGAAAGTTGAAGCCATTTTTTCGTAAATTAGAGTAATTTGAAATATCGTCTTTTTTCTCTCAACATCAAAGAAACTTGAAACCAACTAGATTGAATTCGATTCGATTGCAAGATGAAATCTGAAAAAAAATAAAAATTAATGTTTTATTTTATGCTCCCCTAAACCATAACCTCTTCATTGTTTTAATTGATTTTTTTTTAAATTTTTGGAATTTTTGAGTGGTAAGGAAATTAAATTTTTGGGGTATATTGAAGTGGTCTTTTGCTTTGCAGGCCGAACAGAAGATATGGGTAAGGATTAGGCCCAGTCCAGCTGTCCAAGACGATGACAAAACTGAGACAAAACGACACCGTTGGGCATTTCGGCCGGTATTTCACCGCCTTCCATAGTTTCCATTGGCGTGCACACCAAAATCAACACCCAAACCTCGACCTCCACCTCCACAAAACTTCAAAATTTCCTCCAGTTTCGGAGTTGCAGACAATTTAGGGTTAGGGTTTTTGAAAGGGGTTTTCTGCTTCAGGCTTTTCTGCTGCTTCTGAGGTCCAAAGGAGGAGTCTTTATCGGGTAAGAAGATTGGGTTCTGATAAATTTCACCTCAAAAAGTAATTAAATTTCGATTTCTTTTTTAATTTGTAGTTCATATTTTGAGCCAGAGTTCATGAAAACAAACGTAACCCATTATTTGTTAGATATAAACGATCTGATTAATATTTGTTTACCATTTTCATCTTCATTTTCCCTTCAATTTAATCTTAATCAAGAACTTGTAGCTTTAGCAGAAGTAGGGTTTGGCAAATTCCCAATCGTGTGCTGCTATCAATGTTTATGTCCTAATTCTATGTTTTTTCAGGTGATCTTTATCACCAAGATGCCAATGTTGACTGCTGCAAGTACAATCGTTAACTCGCCTGTATTGCCAGCAGGTACTTATGACATTCAATTCCTAAATTTCTGTGGTTTTGAAGGCTCACAGATTCCGTCATTTGGTTTTCCTATCGATTTTGATTGCTCGTCTATGGGATTTTGTAACAAGAGTTTCTCTTTGAAGAACTTTTTCCCGTAACTGTGTTTGTCGGAATTTTCAGTTTGATGATATTTGTAGGGTTTTCTTTTGAGAATGGGATGTGATTGTTGTGATGTTTGGTTGTATATGTGAGAACAGTAGGCCAATACCGTGGACAATTTAAGCTTTCTAGCCGTGGAGCGAAAAAGGTACATTTTGATGGAAAAATGGTGCATCTAAAGATGGGAGCGTTGGGGCTTGCACGGTTTCCACTCGAGAGAAGAAATCCGGTCATGGTTTCCAGTCGAACACAGTCTGCTTCTGTAATATGTGCTAGTGCTTTGGTTAGTTTGTTCTCTCATATCTAGTATCATTTCTTGCCTTGCCTTTACATAGGAATATAATTTTGGTTTGTTGCAGAATGGATCGCTGTGTATCCTATACTCTTCCTTAGCAATTCAAGATAACTGAATCATTTATGGATCATGAATTCATTGATTTGAACCCCAAGAACGGTGACCCTGTAGGATAAGCCGATGCATTTTGTTCCTTTTCATATTGGTGATGCAAGCAAGATACGGGCATGGTTTTTTAAAATTCATTCACCTGGGTTGAGTTATTGGCTACAAGTGTCTGGAATTAAAATTTATTGTACTACTTATAAATATTGCACTTAAGTTTGCACGACCTAAAATAAGCACCGAGAAATTATTTTTGCATAGCTGTTTATAACGTTATTCAAATTATGGAGTCTACATTTTGTTCTTGCCTCTTAAAGTCGTTCGTTTCTTCCTTCTGAATTGATCCGCAACTTCCTCAGTCAAGGAACAAAAGGGAAAAGAAATTATGATTTCGCTTTTTTATTTTGCAGAATGCCAGATGTGGTGCGGAACAAACGCAGACTGTTACACGTGAGGCTCCAACAATTACACATCTTCCTGGTAAGGGCCAATGTTTTGTATTAATCTCTTAGTAGTGCTGTGGAAAAAATCGTTTTGAAACATTAGAAATGAGTGTTTGCGGAACACAAATGCTTCTTTCGCAGTCTTGGATTCGATAGTTATTTAGAATTCACATAGAAATGTGCGTGTACTTTGGAAGCCGTGTTTCTCTACCTGAATTCCTGAAATGAAGTCATCTAACAGTTGAGTGCGTGCAACTGCAGGCAAGGAGAAGTCCCCACTGCTTGATGATGGTGGGAGTGGCTTCCCTCCTCGTGACGATGGCGATGGTGGCGGCGGTGGAGGCGGCGGTGGAGGCAACTGGTCCGGAGGCTTTGCCTTTTTTGGCTTTCTTCTTTTCCTAAGCTTCTTAAAGGATAAAGAAAGTGAGGGTTCATATCGAGAAAATAGGAGAAGGTGATGGAATTTGAGGGTACGTATTATGAAGATTTTGCATTGTATTTTTTCTGCGCTAATGAATAATAATCAACTTTTATGCTTCGAAAAAGATCTGTTTAATGTAAGGTTGCCTAATATTTAGGCATCAACATTCAGCACAGCTTTGTATTCTTTTTCATATTTCATTCACTGACCAACACGATCTAATAAACATTTCGTTTTTAGTTTTTAGCTTAATCGATTAGCTAAATTTGGAATCGTTGACAATTTCTCCACGAGGAAGCAAAGCCTAGCAATTTCTTGCACAACCTATTAACTCGGTACGAACTAACACGAAATAAGAGATTTCAAGTCATCTATTAACGAGTCGAATTATTATCGAGTCACTTGTTAAGAACCTATTAACAAATCAGATTGTTATCAGATCACTTGTTCAAACACGATATGATATTGTTTGTCAAATGTCTTGATATTAAGCATGATAATTTCTTACATGACTGACATGACTCATTAACGAATCGGCTCGTTGTCAGGTTACATGTTAATAACCCGTTACAATAATAGTTTGACATGACACAAACATGTTAAAATAAAGAATATAACACGAAAATGACACGAACACAACAAATATAACCTGTTTGCCAAGTCTTATTTCCTTCCCAAACAATTAAATTAACAATAAATTGGCAAAAATTTGTTGTATAGCAGAATGTATTCCTAATCCAACCCCTAGATTCCAAAAAGCAATACCAAATCACTGTAATTTATCCAATCTACTTAAAAATCTCTCAAAATTTTGAAGACTTATTTTGTTGGTTTCGTCCATGTAGTTTCCGAGGTCACGGTATTTCCATAGTAAACCTGCTTCGAGGATTCGTCCCAGTAGGCCTGCAGAAGGCGAAAAGAAGAAAATCAGAATTTGAACAAGTAACTCCCTTCCGTCTAAGCCAGAGAAAATTAACTGCTTCACATTTAACAGATTTAACAATAAGCACATAACCAAGAAAGCGAGTAAGACTCTAGGTGTAAGTTCTTTCTTAATGGGTTTCAACGCGACCAGGATCAACTTAAACAGAAATGTCGATAAGCAACAACCCTTGTTTAAAGCAGACATCAAAGCCTATTAAGGATCACAACTCCTGGTGTGCTCAGTAAGACATATACCTGCCATCCAGGTGGAAGACCGTTTGATTGTTCGGTCAGATCAGGCTGCTTGTTCCCATCTGTAGGAGCCTCAGATGCGGATGCTGCTGCGGTTTTTGCAGCTTCACGCGCTAATTGAGCTTTTCTTCGCTTCACTTTCTCACGCCTGCAGGAAACAGAACTATCACACCAGAAGAAAGTTGATGTAACATGAAACTCAGTGTCTAAAGACTTGGTGAAAGTGACCAAGTCATCCCAAAAATAAATGAATATAAGTGCAAACTTTGAATTTACAGTGACATGTTAACATAATAGTTTAGGTTACCCTACCAGTCACCACCCAGAGGCTGAAAATTAGCATTATCTTTGGCCTCTCCACTGGTAATTTGTTGTGCATACCATTCCTGCAACAATAGGAACGTAAGAAACCAGAATGAGCCAAAAGGCCTAAAACACATTACCGTATAAATAAAGTCCAGCACAAACCTCTATTCCCCTTTGTCGCTTCCTCTCTAACAACTCGTATGCATTTTCAGGTTCCTCCTCGTCTTCAAGCAACTCCTCTTTTGCTGCTTTCCACTGGTTAAGTTGAAACAAAATTAGGGGGTCGATAGTTATACAATGCAAGTAGGGATATGAAAGAATTAGACAAAAACATACCTTGTCTACTAAACTGGACACTTTCTTATTAGACCTCAAGGAGGAAGCAGCTGCAATTGTCCGCTTTTTTGTCCTTGGAACTGAATAAGAGAAAAGGAAAGTAATGAGTATGCTTATAATCATACGCGAGTCACTAAGACCTCTCATAGATTAAATCCATCATTCACGTGAAGTAGGATGACAAAGAAGAATGTCATGAAAAGAAAATTACCCAATTTAATTAGGTTTCAAAATCTTTACCTTTAGATTGAACCTTGGTAGCCACTGATGTGGCAGAAATAGATGTGGCGGTAGGGACAGAATTAGTTGATGGCACAGAAACAGTTACAGGTGCTTGAATTGTGGCTGTGGTAGAAGAAACCTCAATACACCCCCCACCATTCCCACTATCAACAGAAAAACGCTCAATATTCACATTTGAAGTGCTACTGCCTGCTCCTGAATGGGAGTTGATGGATCCAGTCTGATCAGATGCCAGGTTTCCATAGCTTAGAGGAGCAGACTCGCTGTGAAACTGCAACGGTTCTACACCACCGACTACAGGAGCAGCAGGTACTGTGCCATCTTGAAGCCCATAATACGTGACAGACTCAACAGGGTTAACCGCAACCTGAGCAGTTTCCGTGTAGGTGCTAGGAACTGCACCATAGTAAAGTGGTGCCGGGGGTATAACTACTTGCGATCCTTCAGGATGTCCAAAAAAATTAGTGTTAGGAGCTTCAGTGACGGTATGTCCATAATACCCAAAACTGGAAGCTGGATAGG
>JAOTRO020000013.1:166656-184192 GCA_028566515.2 Pyracantha coccinea | reverse complement strand
ATTTTCAGGTTCCTCCTCGTCTTCAAGCAACTCCTCTTTTGCTGCTTTCCACTGGTTAAATTGACAACAAAATTAGGAGATAGATAATTATACGACGCAAGTAGTGATATGACAAAATTAGACAAAAACATACCTTGTCTACCAAACTGGAGACTTTCTTATTAGACCTCAAGGAGGAAGCAACTGCAATTGTCCGCTTTTTTGTTCGTGGAACTGAATAACAGAAAAGGAAAGTAATGAGTATGCTTATAATCATATGTGAGTTGTAAGACCTGTTACCTATTAATTCCATCATGCAAGTAGGGTGACAAAGAAGAATGTCATGAAAAGAAAATTACCCGAATGTCATGAAAAGAAAATTACCTGACTTACTTAGGTTTTCAAAATCTTTACCTTTAGATTGAATCTTGGTAGCCACTGATGTGGCAGAAATAGAAGCGGTGGTAGGGACAGAATTAGTTGATGGCACAGAAACAGTTGCAGGTGCTTGAATTGTGGCTGTGGTGGTAGAAGGAACATCGATACATCCCCCATCATTCCCACTATCAACAGAAAAATGCTCAATATTCACATTTGAAGCGCTGCTGCCTGCTCCTGAATAGGAGTTGATGGATCCAGTCTGATCAGATGCCAGGTTTCCATAGCTAAGAGGAGCAGCCTCACTGTGAAACTGCAAGGGCTCTACGCTACCAACTACAGGAGCAGCAGGTCCTATGACATCTTGAAGCCCATAATAAGTGACAGACTCCACAGGGTTAACTGCAACCTGAGCAGTTTCCGTGTAGGTGCTAGGAACTGCACCATAGTAAAGTGGTGCCTGGGGTATCCCTACTTGGGACACTTCAGGATGTCCAAAAAAATTAGTGTCAGGAGCTTCAGTGACAGTATGCCCATAATACCCAAAACTGGAAGCTGGATAGGAATAATTGTATTGCTCTACATAAGGAGGTTGAGCTGTTTCATGGTAAGATGGATGAGGAGCATATGGGGGCTCAGGTGGTGGCTCATCAGGTGGGGGCGGAGGAATTTGTTCATTATCTGGTGGTGGTGGGGGAATCCATTCCTCATCTGGGGGAGGTGGAACAGTGAACGTATCCTCTGGCACTAAAGATGTGTATATAGAAGGTGGACTAGGATGAATTGGCTGCTCTGGTGGAGCAAACTCCTTGGAATTCAATGCATATTCAATAGTTGTATCTCCTGCAGAGTTTGAATCTTCAACTTCCATGTCCACATCCATATCAACCTCTTCCCCAGCACAAATCTCATTTTTGGTAGTCGAGTCATCAGGAACTACCACCCCATTGACTTGTTCACTTTCGCCACTATTCGTATGTCTAGTAGGAGAGACAGATGCAGACACATGCTCAGAATTTGCACCAGAACTTTTAACATCTTGATCTTTAGAAACCATCGCTGATGTATCAACAATAGGAGTAAAATGAATATCATCCAGAGTTCCAACTCGATCTACTTCAGTTTTATACCCCATGCTTTCCTGAAAATTGTTTTCTCCCTGGCAGAAAGATGGATATGTTGTCTCAACTTGATTCGACTGTAGAGATTTAACAATCTTGGACGTTTCATCGTTAAAAGCACTCTCTAGTTGTTTAAGTTGTCTTTCAGAGTGCATCCAAAATGGAAGCAGAGATGGACCATGAGATAAAAGAGACTTAATATCAAATAGCCTTATCTCAACTTCCATGGTGTACTTTGAGTTCCAGGTGGGACCCGGCAGCAGGTCCTTCGACCTGAAACATATAGACTAATTTATTAAACATCTAAAAGAAAAGAACAAAAACAAAGGGTAACATACAAATGAATCTAAATGAATGATCAAACAAATAAATTTAAGAAAACTAAATTCTTGTGTTGTGGGTGGGTTGGGGAAAGAAGGGCAAAACATGTTGTACCCTTGCAGTGACTTCAATCTTTCTAACAACACCTCACAATGTTTGATGAGACCGGAGGGGAGATCAATTGCTGATTCAGAATCTTCTTTAGCCATTGTATCGTGAGTGGCTCCTTCATTGAATTCTAGATTCCACTTGTCCATTTGGGACCCATGCCCATGCGATTCTATTCCATGATGGATTATATTGGCATCCCCTTCAACTGTGACAGAATTAGAGAAACCATCTAACTTCACATCAGAGGCGTTAGACCCTTCTGTACCAACAGGAACATTATTTGTTGTTCCAGCAGTAGTAGGCATTTCCTGGTCACCGAACTTTGTTTCCTGGGCTAAAACATCAGGGACTTCCCATGAAGTTTCGCCAGTTTCAGTATTCCAGTAATAATAGCTATTACTCTCTTCATGCATTACAATCTTCCAACCTGAACTAACATCTCCAATGACTTGTACACTAGAGGTTTCAGGAACAGAGATTTGTTCAATCAAACCACATTCTGTACGTAAATCACTAGAGACGATATCATCATTTTCTCTTTTATCACTGTCCTCCATGTTCTTGTCACAATCTTGCCGGGCAGAATTTGTATTACCTCCCTGTTTGTCAACCTTCTGACAAGCAAGGTCTTCACTAGCATTGGAATCCAAATGCTGATGAGATTCACCAAGCGAACTCTTAACCTGAAAGAGGCACAGCATTTAGCATGTGGAATAAACACAAAAATACAGGTTTGTGAGGTGGACAGAATTTATTTTTAGTACCTAGCTTGAGCATTACTGCTTAAAGTGAAACCCAACTTAGTACGTCTTGACATCTAAACCCTAAACCCTAGAATAGTGTAAAGAACTGCTCACCAAGCTTCTCAGAAATGGCAGAAAATAGAGAAATTTATTTAATTACCTCATCATTTTTGTCAGGCGAAGAATTTTCTACAGAAGCATTGCTATGATTTGAATCATCATCCAACTCGTCATCACTATATTGCCCAAGTAATAGCAGCGGATTTTGTGGTTTCTCACCTGCAGACATAATAATACTAGTATGTCAAACACCACCCAATCCATCGAATTATCTACTTACTAATCTTTTGATAGAGATATATACTTAGTAATCACCAACTTATCAGCACCCAAACAAACAAACAGCTGGAGGTACTAATGTAGAACGGAAGTAAGAGCAACTAAGATTGAGGAGGAAAAAGTTGTCTAAGAATGCAAAATGTAAATTTGAAATTAGAAGATTAGGATCTCTTCAGTGCAGCCACCTGTTACACAAGGAAGAAAAATGTCAGCAAGTACAATGTAAAATAAAGCCAGGACATACGAACCGATAGAAAAAATAATCCCAGCCGAAATCTCCAAAAGGCTTTGCGGCTGCCAAAAAGGGCATAACGAATGGGTGTGACTCATAATTTCACTGTGGCAGGGCCCAACATGATCTAACAACGGATGTCGCCACCCTACAGTCTGAAAACAAAATATCGGGGGGCAAATAACATAACATGTCTTGCACATATAGTATCCAAATTCCACCGAACAACACTATGTCGAGCACACATGTCGTCTCTACAAAGTCCTTTTTGAAGAAAACTGACGGAACCCACCTGAAGAAGATGGTGAATTGGGTAACCCAGCATGGCCTTTGGATTTAGTTTCGTCTCCATGTTCATCGTGTCCAGCAGAGCCACCCAAATCTCCTATAAAAGCAAAACAAAGCTCCTCAACATAACACCCCAAAAATCCATTCAAACTCCAAACAAACCATTTATATATTTACCCAATCCCGCAACACAAGATATCATCTTTACTCAAAAATAACGTCAGTAACGATACTTCGAACCTGTTTGGGACTGCTAAGCACTTGCCTTTATAATAAAAATTTCAACATGGTTAAAGGAAAAGCACTTCTAGCAAAAGCACTTATTACATAAGCAGAATATCGAAATTGTTGGTAATAAGAGACCTTCAATCCACCATTAATCTAAAGTAAACCTCTTTCCTGTCAAAATTGCATAAAATTTTACCTCAAATATTCAGCACACTTTTCAGACAAGCTAAATAATACATAATTACTTTGAAAAATTCCTAAACAGGGTAATGGGTAGTCTCAATAATTCAAGCACAAATACACACACATACATACATGCATACATACATGCATACACACACATACTCATACATATATATACACACACATAGAGAGAGATTACCAGAGGGTTCCGCGAAGAGATCGAGCTTGACTCTGCGACCAGCGCTGGTCTTAGCTGCAAGACGACGCTCTTTTCTCTTCCCCATCGATTACAACTCTCTGAGCGCTTCTCTTTTTCAATCAAACACCCTATTAACACCTGCGACCTTCCTTCCGATTTCCTTCGGATTTTTCCCAAATTCCAAAAAAAATTGGATTTTGAAGTTTCCGATTTGAACAGACAAATTTCAGCTGGAATTTTTGAAGGATTTTGATTGCGTTGCGAACCCACTACATCCACTACAACTTACCTATCTCATTACCAATCCACTAAGAGGATGCCTGCCAATGCTCCTAGTTTTCTTATAAAAGGAAGATGAGGGAAATAAGTGAAGACCTAGAGAGAGAGAGGAATGAATGAAGAGGAAGAAAAAGAGAAGAGAAAGAGAGAGGAGATAATATAGAGAGTTATCTTTGTAATCTTATTATTCCAGATTATAAATGAAAGCACTACTGCTGCCCCGAGGACGTACTCCAATCATACTGATTGTAGAGGAACCTCGTAAATTTTGTGTCTTGTTTATTTATTCCACTGCACACACCGTCGATTTTACAACAGTTCTTCTATTTTTTATGAGAGTAATGTTTTTCTTAATGTATGTAGATCTGTGAGCTGAGTCAACCGGTTCTAGTCGAAGCTTTTAGTAAATCTCATAATTCTTATTTTTTTTCTTTCAAAGTGGTGTTATCCACACTCTTTTTGCCTTTTAAATACAATTTTTAATTTTTATCCGTCAGATTGAATAAATTGAAAATGATAAAATAAAATAAAAAGTGTATAGATAGCGCCATCTTTTTTTAATACAGAAACAAACAATTACAAGAAGAAACCTCTTTAGAGCACACATCGAAACTTCTTGGATACTTCAAATGTTTTAACCATTAGATCTTTATTTAAAAATACAAAATTTAAAATTACAGTTAAAAAGTCTAAAATACACAGGTACTCCGGAGTCTCAAGAATTTTTGCACACAACCATCTCATTATTTGTATGTTTTCCTTCGTAAATTTGTTATTTATTTATTATCAAGTGATCATATGGCCCATGGTATTTTAAGTGTAAAATTTCATCAATGCCAGATAGGTAGATTTGACCATTTTAGATCAGTCCGGTAAGAATCAAGGTTTTAACGGGAAATGAGAATTCATGTATTTAGTGGCAGATCTATCACTCTAACCTTGTGGGGTCTCATTATAAAAGATTCATGTGTGATCAGCGCCAAAATTGCCTTTTCTTCAAAAAAAATTCATTGAGGTATTTAGTGGAGCACTTAGTAAGCCAGTCGTTATGCCTAAATATGTCGACAGCTTCATAGGTCTAATGTCGAGGCCTGTCAAGCATCACTTGCCAATGCATGCCAAATATCTGCTAAATAAGTATTTCGTAGAACTGTTTGTGGGCATTTTCAGGTCCTATATCAGATGGTCATAGGGTCTTTTGGTGACATTTTCCCCATATTTTCCGACTTGCCACATGGTCCCGAAACCTAGGGGACCCTTTGGATCCACCATATATGTATCAATTTCTAAAAGCTCGCCCGACATAATTTTAAGGAGGCCATACTAGTGCATTCTATCCTCTTATACGTATTATTTTTTCTATCAATACAGACAGAGAAAGAGAGACTCCAACTAGAAGTACATTATGGTTCTCATATTGTAGTTATATTTCGTAAAGGATGTCACTCTTGAGGAAAACTAATAAGTGCCATCAATATAGAGAAAGTCGTAGTTCCCTAAACACGGTTTATCAACTGTGGAAGAATACAGCAGTAGAATTGCAAGTGCAAACTAGATTCGATCAAGAGAGTGCATGCTGCATGCATAGTAGAGAGAGCTTTCCGAGGCATGAAAAGGCATGTTAAACCAAAAACAAATTAATTTACAAGTTAAATTAACTTGCCAGCTATGAGTAAACTAAACCCACTTATAATATTCAGAAGGAAAAAAATATTAGCGGAGATTAGAGCCATGAATTCTATATGAAGCAATTGATCTGTACCTTACCAGACATATATATACAAGACGATCATTGGGTCTTTCTCTGAGTTTTACAGGTTTCTGGATAAGAGATTAATTTGTATATTTTTAAAGATGGTAAATGGCATTTGGAATCTAAGATAGCTAGCTCTACTCATCTAATTAATGAGGTTCGCTCTCGCAACCAATTCATAATCTCAGCAGCGTCATCGGTTCATTGAATACTTGTCGTGTGTTAAAAAATTATCTTATTATCCAATATATGTTTGTCATTTGACATCATCGGTTACATGAGAGCATCTCTCTATCTAAACGAGATTCCAGAAGAATAGCTGAAAGCTAGAGAGTAGCTGCCTACGCCTGGATTTGGCTAAAAGGACCTATTATTTGCATTCAAGAAGCTTAGGATATAATAAGTTGTTGATATGTAATTTATATTTAGAGACAGAGCCAGAAATTTTCTTTAGCAGATAATAAGAAGATAAAATGCAGTTTGAAGAATTAAGTGAAACCAAAAAGAAAGCGTAAGGTGATATGGACTACAAACCAACAATGACCCCATTATGGCAAGTTATAGCATGCACATGACGTAGAATTGGTCAAGAAATTGGTTTCTATATTTTTGTTTTGGAAATAAGAAAATTCTGTTTTTAACTCCACTTTCTCTCTAATTCTACACACATTAAATAAACTATTGAGAAGTATTTACATAGTTACAGAAATAAAGAGAAGTTATTAGAAGAGGAGAATCGATTTTCTGAAACTTGCCTCCTCTTGAAATGAAGTAAGTTAAAGAGAAGTTATTAGAAGAGGAGAATCGGTTTTCGAAAACTTGCCTCCTCTTGAAATGAAGTAAGTTAAAAGCCACACACGCATCCTTAAGCATTATGTGCATGATCCAATTCAGAAAACCCCAATAAGGC
The DNA here is from genome assembly GCA_028566515.2 of Pyracantha coccinea. Taxonomy (NCBI): domain Eukaryota; kingdom Viridiplantae; phylum Streptophyta; class Magnoliopsida; order Rosales; family Rosaceae; genus Pyracantha; species Pyracantha coccinea. The sequence goes on along the minus strand of JAOTRO020000013.1, from coordinate 177,128 downwards.
AATGACATAGATCTGGAAAAGTTTCCAGCATAAAGAATTATGCGATGAATAAAGACGAGGAAGATGTTGCGTATTTTTCAATGGGATAAGAAAACTAAAAAGCAAAATGAATTTCTCTGATGACTAAAAGCAAAATGAATTTGCTAAGCAATTATGGAGAAAGTGTCCCCATTGTTAACGCTCAAAATTTACAGGTTTATAAATTAAATTACTAAACTCTTGGTAGGCTTGAAATATGGGCTACAATAAAATGGACACAAAGATTCAAGTGGTTCATTCCCTACAACTAGGCTACATCCATTGTGTTACTCAGATTCTATTGATTGCAAGACTAAAAATAGCTCTCAACTAATACATGAACTATTTATCCTCAGTCGTCCAATCCCAATACAGGAGGTTCTCACCCCTTCGTATATGCCTTCAATGAACCTCTCAGCCTTGGGTCTTCCCCACTTGACAATGATTGCACCACCTATGTAGACTAGCGTACTGACACTTTTTCACCTATCATCCATACATTCAGCCGTGATGTGACATGTGTTCAGCCGAAATGGCACGTTATGTCAAAATGATGCGAGCCGAGTGTCCCACTCAGCCTTGGTTATCCAATCTTGCATCTCCAAGCACCGTTTTGACTACCCTTATGCCTTATCCTAAGTCTCTACCACTGATTGGGGTTTGCCATGTGACCTGATTGACATTTAGGTAGGCCTATTCCGCAAGACTTGTGCTTCAAAGTTGTCAGTATGCCCACATTCCCCTGGAGGTCGGAAAGTTCTTTACATATACCGGTCGAACTACGCTCATAGGCTGTCGGCCATAGCGCTCAGGAATGTTCTTTTCAGTTCCCTCCTTTGTTATTTAAACCTTGCTTGATTGTTGATTCAGATACGATTACCTTCACTTCATTGTTCAAGGTGTATGTAATCGAATATTTGCCTCTTTTCAAAAGAGTCAAGGCCTCTTATCAGTTGGTAATAAGGCTCATGTAACCACCATTAGAATAAGGCCTCATTTGAGTTACTAATGAGGATATCGAAGCTATTTGTATTGTTTTTTATTTAATGAGTTCTTGAGTTTGAATGTATTGTATCTCTTGAATTCAACACCTCTGAATGTGCATTCGTTTCAGTTCATTTTAGATATTGTTGCTTAGTGAGCCTTATAGCTTACGCTTTTTCTCTTCCCTATGAGATCAGCTTGGGTGAGAAGTTAACTTGTTTTAGATGTATGTGAAGAGCTATTGAATATGTTCGTTCGTTTTGGAAGACCTTAGATGTTTTGTAGTTGTTTTGTTAACATTGTATACATTAAAAGTTTTGTACCTTTGTTTTGAATTTTGAAACCTTTCTAGTTCATCATTTGATGTTTATACGTGAAATGGTAATGATTTTGTTTATGTTCAGATTTGAGATTTTTAGTAGTTACTTTTTGGTCCTAAAAGGGACGTGAAAATTCACTTGCCCGGGTTTAGTTGGGGCTAAACCTGGGGTGTGACACGAGTCCTCTACAACAATCCCCACAACGAACAAATTAACGAAAACATCCTGCAAAGCCGTCACAATTTGGAGTGAATCATACTCAAGAATCAAGTTGTGTAAACCTGTTTCCACCGTATGTCCCACATTGGCCATATCTTTATCACCATACGAAAGAGAGATACCACATACTAAACTAAGAACTAGTTGATTTCGAAGTAGTAGGTTATACATGGCATTATCCACCGAACTATGGACATCCACTCACTAGCTAAACTTGCTAGAGTATTGTTAGTTCCATTTATGCATTCACCAGCTAGTTGGGGCTCGTTTGAAAAGTATTTTTAAATGACCGAAATCACTTTTAAAAAATGTTTTTTGAACTAATTTGTCATGCCCCAACTCAAGAATTAACGTAAGCCTTGATTTAGAATGTGATTCACACCTTAACTATAATGCTTAGCTAATATAAATAAATGCAAAATTAAATAAAAAATAAGAACATGAATAATTCACTTAGAATAAATTCAATGGAGCTACATATCATTCATTGTAAATTACAACAAACTTACAACTTAGAAACTACTCAAATTTCACGCATGAGTAGCTCTTTATTCAAACAAGAGAGTAAAACCAGAAAGCTCATTTTTTTTGTTGGTATAATTAAGACTTCAAATCAAGGAAACATCTAGTTTTTTGGTTCCATACCTACAAAAGGTGAGCTCTAAAAGCTCAGTAGGAACCTATACTTTCATCATAAAATAATAGACTTTTATTAACATAGCAGAAACAAAATCATATTTAAAAAAGAACTTTAACGAAAAGCTCCTGGTACTGTTCATTTTAACAAAAAACTACATTTTTACACTAAAAAGTCAATCTTGGTACTATTCACTTTACCATTTATTTTGTCCTTATCATTAAAACTCAAAGTTTTCAAGCCCTTTTCATTAGTTTTTCTTATTTAAAATGATTTGTAAGGAAACAATGCAAACACCTTAACCATATCAGTCAAACCATATAACTAAACACCCTGACCTCATACTTCCCATTCCATACTTATACCAATTGATCATGAACGCTTAATTATATGAACTAGCCCCCATCCAAAACATCTCTAATATTTCAACACCTCGAAAATCATTCACATTAAGAAATAACAAAACACGGTCTAGTCACTTTTTATATGTTTCTCTCTTTCTAGCAAATTACTTTTTCTTTCTTAAGTAAATTTGTAATATCATATATAACTTACACACTTACACCCCACAATTTCATCACATTGTGGTTGTTTCTACGAAGATAGGCTCGTTTATCCATCTTCGCTCTTCTAGGGTTGTCATGGATAAAGTCTCACTTTTTTAAGTTTGTAAAATAAATTTCCAATGTTAAAATTGAAAAAAAAAACCAACTATAGAAAAAAAATAGTGTTTGTAAGTAATTTATTTAAGTTTGTAAGTTAAAGTCTCATGTTCAACTATATGAATGATGATGACGCGTTATATTTGTTTTGATTTGATACCTATTTAGTGACTGACTCATTGTGTGGCCTAACTCAGTTTCGCTTCCTTTATAGTAGAATATCCCCTTCCTTAGAGTTCAATTGTATCAAGAAATTTGGTTTGGGCTTCTTGTCAAATGAGATTTTTTATTTGTTTATAAAGATTGGGTTGTAAAGTGTCTATAAAGAAATTGTATAAACATGAAGGGCATAATTATGAATATCTTATATGATTACATGTTTTGGTATAAACTACTATTAAAATGTGTCGCAACTCGCAAGTTGCTAATTTTACTACAAGAGTGAACGTACGTATCATGGTAAATTGCCCAAACAACTTGAGTTAAGTATGGAGTTTCAATTTTTCAAACTTGCTCAAGTTCGGCTCGTATAAAAAGCAAGTGAAACTAGACTTTAGTACTAAATCACCACTTCTTCGGTTATTCCATTCCTTCCCCCCATAACGCTTTCTCTAAATTTTTTCATTTTCTTTAAGTTTATTTCTAAATTTGAGTAAAAGGACTTCATTGCAATATACTCGTGTGCTTCTGACCAACATTGTATAATGACGACGACTCTTATTCGTTATCATGCGACTTTATTTGCTTTTATACCTACTTGGATCATTAGAGATGAATTCTTCTTAGATTAACTTATTTGTGTGGATGCAAATTGTCGCATAGTGCTGTCGTTGGGCAACTGTCGGGGTGGTGCGGCACGTCGGCTGGCATGGCTAGGAGTCGGCTCGACATGGCCGAGGAGTGTTGTGGCAGGGACCACTGCTTGGGCTGCTCGACTTGGCTAAAGCCAAGGGTAGCTATGCGGCTAGGGCCACCGATTGATTCCTTGAGGCGCAGTGCTAAGCGAGCTGCATTGCTCATGTCCTTTGGGATCTTGGACCTGATGCGGGCCAGGCTGGCGATTGAGAGAAATGAGGAGGTCGCGGGCCTCATGAGCTACTGAAATGCTGGGTATGCAGACCTTCTGCCTGCTCGTCCGAGAGAAAAAAATAAGAGAAAAACTAGCATGGGTTGAGCTCCCCTTGCTTAGTACCATGAAATGGAGTTAGCTGCTTAGTCTTCTTTGCCAGGAGAAATGTGGGCTGCTTTTGAAAGAGAAGATAAAGAGGATTGAGGCGGATGCATTGGCTCGTCTGATCGCTGTCGTGGAGCCTATTATGAATGAAGGTGGAAAGAAAAGATCTTCCTCGCATGCTCAAAAGAAACCAGTTGAGAAAAAATTGAAGACTTCCTCCACTGTTCGTGAGGGTCTGCCAGCTGCCGAGAGGCTTGTGATTGACTTGACTTCTTCCAATGGGAAGAAAAATGAGGCTGCTAGATCTGAGTCTGTGACGTCCGTCATGCCGAAAATGGCTAGTACGATTGTTGATAGGATTGCTCAACGTAAAGGTTTTGTCATGCCCTAAGTGTCGAAGTTTGTACTAAGACGTCCATCGGGAGCTAAGTCCAATTCACATTTGGAGAGACTTGCTATTATAAAGAGGGATAAGGTGGATTTTGCTGCTAAAGTGGCACCAAGGCTTATTTCTCTTGCTGCTGAGAAAGAAGAAACTGCTCGCTTGGGCAGTTGTGAGAAATCCACCAAACCTGTTTCTAGAGAGGTTGCGAAGATTTGTGCACTTTTGAAACCAAATATACTTGAAGTCATAGACGCACGTGCCAAGCTTATTGATGGCGTTAGAGGCGTTATTTACCTAAGTTCATTTGCGAAGCATACGACCCAGTATAGAAGGACTGCTTTGCTTGCTATGATGTAGAAAATGACGATTCTGGTAGCTGAGTATTTGCTCTTTGACCAAGAGGATAACAAGGCTGCCAATGAAGTGGTGAAGATTATAGCAGCTGAAGCTTATTCTTCTTCCAAAAAGATCAAGAGGTTAAATTCTAAGCTCGTTGCTTTGAAAGGGTTTAATATCTCTGCCCCCACTTCTCTACAGCTTAAGACCGCTCGCCAAGAGATCATTGACTTGAAGACTAGGTTTGACGCAATCCAAGTTAAGCATGAAATTGCAAAGAAAGAGATTGGATGTTACGTACCTCATATTCAAGATCTTAAGTGTGCCGTTTTTGAGCTTCGTTTTGTTGCTTACGCAAAGGATGAAGAGTTGATTGCTGCTTATAATCAAGTGATCCACTTCAAGAAGATCATCAATAGGCTTGAACCCCAAGCGTTAGAACTCCAAGGTGCACTGAAGATCAACGAAAGTCTGAAGAAAGAAATGGATGAGCTACAGCGCGTTCGTGTTGGTCTGCTCAAGGAGAACGAGCAAATGAAGGGTGAGAAGGCTGGGCTTGAGGCTTCGCTTGTTCCGAGTCAGGCTGATTTCTTTAAGCTGGTTTATGTAGATCATCTATTTGGTAAGCCGTTTGACTTTGAGTTTGCTGTGAAAAACTTTGAGACCTTCTTTATTTCTTCGGAAGACTTGCTTGCCTTTACTTTTGAGGCTTTCATTCGTGAAGTAGTCGGAGAAGTTGGTGCCAAGGCTGGGCCAGCCAGGGATGAAGCGCTAGATGATGTTGCTGCTGAAAGTGTGGCGGCTGCTGAATGTGTGGTAACCGAGTAGTCGTGGGATGTTCGAGCTACTAAAGAGTAGTCTTCTAGGTAGCCTTTAGGATTTTCTTTGTTTTCCTTGTTGCTTTTTGCTTTGCTTGAACTCATTCAGCATTTGCTATTTGTTTATCAAATTTGCTAGAAAATCTAATAAACTTGCTTCCTTCGTTTTTCTTAATCTTCACTTCTTTTGGTTACACCCAACTTTTGACTTTTAGATCAACGGCATGCATGCTGCTTTTCTATAAGCAGACATGCCCGCGTAGCCTATGCAGCCGGAGGTGTTGGTGTAGAACTTTTGCAAAGTTGTTAGCCATAAGGTCAGCAGCCGGACACCTTACTTACAGAAACAAACGAGTTCGCGTGACCACTTGGCTTTTAACCTTGGCTTTCTTCAATCCTTTGAGCTGTGTGGCCTGGATCACAACATTTGGGTCATGAAATTCTCTAACCTTTGGTATCAAAAGTACGTGGTTGTATGGAATTTCATAAGCAAAGGTCCGAGAGAACTCCTTGCTTTTATGTAACCAATTTCGTGGATTGCGTAGCAAGTATCACAACACTTTAGGAATTAGTGTAAATCTAAACGATCATTCCATGCTTGGCAGAGGTGAAGCTTATCGACTGCGTAGCATGTCGGCAGTGGATAAAGCTTCGTATTTGCACAATAACTTGTTTAACCTTTCACAAAAAAATGTGCGGTTGTATCAGTTTAGCGTAGCTTACTTCTCGAAGGGCAAGCCATATGCAGTCTTCTGAAAACCGTAGGCTACCTTAGTGCACTCGGTAATAGCTTTAGGATTCCAAGGCAACCATCCATAGGGCGTATTGCGTAATGTGCCTCCTCCATCTTTGAGGCCCGGTTCCCCACAAATTAGGCCAAAAGACCCAAAATCCTTCAGTTAGTTAAGCCTTGAAAAGACTATTATGGCTACTTCTAGGAATCCAAACGCAAGCCATAGTGCACCTAGTTATACCAGGGCAGCCCGACTCATCCACGTCTGGATATTCGGAGTGTAAAGTTTATCCTCCAGCATTGGAGAGCAAACCTATATGGGTGTTGAAGAATTAGATTACCCTCTCGCACTAGAGAACATGGTTAGTCCCCAAGGGGGCTCAATTTTTGCGATAAGTCCCTAAGAATGGTGCAGTCTTCTTTTGAAGTGCAGAAGTGACTAATTGTTGTAAGCATGCAGCCGAGCCAAGTTGTAAATTACTTATAAATTTCTCATTGAAAACGAGTGAAACGAACAAAAACTTAGTTGTAAAGTAGGGACTGCATAACAACTGGATAGTCATCGGTTTACGAGGTGGTGCCCGTCGAGCTGCTTAAGTCTTCGTGCTTTGATGTAATGGGATGTCACGTATGGTACTTCCTCAGATTGTAGGCATTCCATCTTTTTGGAGCCTTTTCTGCGGGCAGTGATGAAGACTTTTTTTAGGACTAGATCTCTAGGCTGGAACTACCAGAGCTTAACTCTTTTGTTGTAGCTGGAGATGAGTTATTGCTGGTAGGCTACGATGTGGTGATGGCATTCTCGCGTTTCTTCTCTACCAGATCTAAGTTTGTGACCATCTCCTTTCTGTTATGCTCAATGCTTGGTAGTATAGTGCTGATACTTGACACGATGACATTGGGAGAAATGATTGCTTCTGAACTAAATGCCAAAGAGAAAAGAGTTTCACAGGTTGCTCGTCGTTTGGTTGTGCTATACGCTCATAAATATCTGGGAGGTTCGTCTGGCCATTTTCCCTTCTTGTCGCTTGTTGGATAATTCGGCCTGCCTATTTTCTTGGGAATACCTTGGCGTGGACATGCGTTGCTTGATGCCATAATTCTGGAAGAACTTCGCCATTTCTTTACCTACGAATTGCGAGCCGTTGTCTGTGACGATGGATTGAGGGATGCTAAATCAACAAATAATTTTCATCCATATGAAACACTCTATCTCCGTCTAAGTTGTGGTTGTCATGGGCTATGCTTCCACCTACTTGGTAAAGTAGTTAGTTGCCATGATCATCATATCTCTGCCCCTAGTAGTGGATGACATTGGCCTTACCAAGTCGATTGTCCACTGCATGAATGGCCAATGACTTGTATGCGGGTGTAGTTCATGCTGTTATCGGTTTGTAGCACTGGCAATGGTCGCACTTTTGTACTAACTTCTTAGCATCTTGATGCATAATAGGCCAATAGTAGCCTACGTTTAGAGCCTTATGTGCTAAGGAACAACATCCAGAATGATTTCCACAAACGCCTTCGTGGATTGAGCTTAGAACCTTTAGGTCGTCGGGATGTAATAGGCAGCGAAGATGTGGTCAAGTGTAGGATCTTCAGAGGAGAATGTCGTTCCATATGTAGTAGCGTGCTGCCTTTATTTGGAGCTTTCTAGACTCTAATCTTTCCATGAGAAGTGTACCATTGACCAGGTGGTCTATAATGGAATCTTGCCAGTTTGAATTTGTACTAACATGTGACACTTCGGCTGCTGGCTCCACCTTTATGCTCGGCTTGTTTAGATACTCCTCCAAAATAGAGCGTCTGAGTTGGTGGTCGAGGGTGGAGCATAGGCCAGCTAGAGCGTCCGCGTGGGCGTTGTCTACATGCGGAACTTGAGTGAGAGTGTAAGTCTGAAACGCCTCAAGTTGCTTTCCTACTTTTTTTTAGGTACTACGCCATCTTCAGATGTTTTGCTGTGTAGTCCCCAGTAGTCTGGCTGGTGATTAGCTGGGAGTTATAATAAATTGCCAGCTTTTTCACCGCCAAGCCTTTTGCCATTTGAAGGCCTGCAAGTAGGGTTTTGTACTATACTTCATTATTGGATACTTTGAAGCCTAGAGTGATTGCCAACTCGAGCATCGAACCGTCTAGGGTGACAAGGACCACGCCTGCTTCCGAGCCCTTGTAGTTGGATTTACCGTCGACGTGCAAATACCAGAAGTTTTCATCGGGTGATGCATGCATGGTTAAGGCATGCATGGTTAAGGCATTCTCGATTGTCTCTGAGGTGTCGTTGGGTCGTTTTGTTGCGTCACCTAGGCTAGGCGTGAATGCGCGGCAAGGAGCCGTGAGGCTAGGGCCATATTACACACAACAGGAGATGCTCAACTGCCGGTATTGGGCCACTTTAGAGTTGAATTATGGATCAAGGGTCGGCTGGGGCTGTGTGACGTGCAACAGGAGGTGGTGCTCAAATGCCGGTACATGTTGCTCGAATGTAGAATCTTTTAGGGCGACGAGGAAAAAACTTGCTTCCAAGCATTTCATTCTAGTGTTCATCTGCCCTTGGCATGCCTTTTGGGCTGAGTTGTTGCGTTCGTCAGAAAATTTTGCATCCGCCAGTGTCTGCGCCTTTATTGTCGCACATCTGGATTGGGGTGAAGATGACTGCTTGAGTCTGAAGGTACAACTTGAGCTTCCGAGTTGCAACAATTGTCTCCAAAGTTAGCTTTTGAATTTCTAGTAGATGGTTTCCGCATCGAGAATAGCTTTTGAACTGTGGAATACAAGTAGTCGAGCCCTCATCTCTTCTCGTATAAGAGGTAGAGCTTATTGCTACTTTAGATACTGTCAAGCATATAAATAAGTCTTTTACTGCTTCCGGTTTGGATAGTAGAGAGGTGATGTCAAGTATTCTTCAAGTCTTTTAATGATTTCTCGCACTCGTCGTTCTATTCGTCTTGTTACTCTTTTTCGATTGAGTAAAAAAAAGGCTCACGTTAATCGGTAGACCGCAAGGGTAAATGGTTGAGTATTGTTGCTCGTCTGGTTAGACCTTGAATCTCCTTCAAAGTAGTGGGGGACTTCATATTCAAGATCACTCGGATTTGCCTTTAATGTGCATCGGTGAGCCTCGTCCCAAAGTGCATGCTTCTCTGCTAGAGCGAAAGAGTCTGCCAGAGTTAGATCTTCTTTCATGATCAATTCTCCGAACAGCGGGTGGTCTACTTGGAGTTCTTTTTGGAAGGTTGCACTAGCTATCGAGTCGTTGCATCTAACTATCTTTGCCTTCTCTACTTTGAACCTCTTCACATAATCGTGGAGCAACTCTTTTGGGTTCTTCTTCGCGTTGAACAAATGGTTAAACTTCTTCTTAATCGAGCGATAAAATGAATACTCCTTGGTGAAGAGCAAAGAAAGCTCATCAAAACTCCGGATCGATTATGACGGCAGGGTGTGGAACCAATCTTGTGCCTCGCCTTGTAAAGTGGTGGCGAATATTTTGCACATGAGAGCATAGTTGTTCCGATAAAGGATCATTGCGCTACGGTAGTGCTTTAGGTGTCTCTTTGGGTCTCCATCTCATTTGAAAGATGTGAAATGTGGCATGCTAAACTTGTGTGAAGGCTCTGCCTGCTCGGTCTCATTCGTGAAAGGTAACCTATTTATGTTGGTCATGTCCTGTCATAGTGCCTCGTTAATGACCGTGTTGCATTGGAAATTGCACAATCGCTCGGTCAGAAGTTTCTTTACATCTAATTGAATATGCCTTTGTTGGGGTAGCAGAGCTCTCGGTTGTCCCCGGTCGTGACCTACTGGTCTAGGTTACTCTTCTATGTGCTCAGCTCGTCTATGCCGCAGCTGCGGTGCATGTGGTAAGTTTTTAGTGGGTGAACGAATTACTCGTAGGCTACCGGTTGAACTTGAGTCGGATTATGTGACTGTTTCTCTTCCTTCATCGTTCTATTTACTCCAATGTGAGGTGGAAGATGCTCCTTGCGAGCCTAACCACGAATGAACACTTCTTTTGGAAGGTTGCTCATGTTGATTATCGGAGTGTGGCCCCAACCTTAAATGTATATTCGTCCGTGAGCCTAACCAAGAATGCACGTGTAAACACGGAAATTCCTGAAACGAACGAGACAAGAACACGTGTACAAAATAATATTTGTATTGATTTTCTGTTAGGGTTACAATCTCT
>JAOTRO020000013.1:145975-157588 GCA_028566515.2 Pyracantha coccinea | reverse complement strand
GATCGTGTAGGTTTTTCTGTGAGATATTACATCTTCATCACATTTTGTTATATTCTCTTCTTGAATTTCGTCATCTTGATTATCTGTTCCACCAGATGTGCATCATAAGGCATTTGCCAAGTCTTAAGTGGCTTGGATAAGCCGTTACTTATTATTGCTTGTTATTGCAGGTTTTTGACTTGTTTGACACAAAGCACAATGGAATACTAGGTTTTGAAGAGTTTGCTCGAGCTCTCTCTGTCTTTCATCCCAATGCCCCAATTGACGATAAGATTGAGTGTACGTTTTCTTTAGTTAATTTATTTCGTGCTGCCATTTAATTTTTCAACGCTCAATTCTAATATGTTTCAAAGCTGTCTTGTATCATTTTTTGTTTCCTTTAATACTAATTTTCAAAATTTCAAATTCCAGTTTCTTTTCAGTTATATGACCTTAAACAGCAAGGCTTCATCGAAAGGCAGGAGGTAATAATTTTATTTTCCGAGTAAACTCTTGTGTGTATCCCAATTTATTTATCGAGTTTCTATCTGTTTCTTTCAAAGGGTTCACTTATTCTTATTTGTATATCTGTATCTAGGTGAAACAAATGGTTGTGGCTACCCTCGCAGAATCAGGCATGAATCTTTCAGATGATGTGATAGAGAGCATAATTGATAAGGTGCTTTCTTAACCCAACTTTAGTATTTGATGTTTCGGTATGATGTTCCTGGATATATTTGTTGCATGGAGGAGTGCCTGGTATGTTACTGAAGTAGATTTGGTTTTTGCTCTTCTTGTTCTGTAACTATGTGTTTCAGACCTTTGAGGAAGCTGATACAAAACATGATGGGAGGATCGACAAGGAAGAGTGGAGAAGCCTTGTTTTGCGGCATCCATCCCTTCTTAAAAATATGACGCTCCAATACCTCAAGTAAGTTTCAGATATGATTTTGATTACGGTTGACCCACGAGACATTGTTCGTACAAATTACCCTACTTTATATGCCTGCTTAGAACAAGATAAATTTTTCCTGCCATACACCAACAAGTTAAGTCTTGTGGAAAAGATTTTGAAACATCACGATTTTTTAAATCAGCGTTGGTAATTTCGTGTACTTGTATAGCCACAGGGCTCAAGATATATCTAGGATATCTGCTTTGGTTTTGATTCGCCCTTGACGAACATCCAGCAACCGACCATTGCCAACGAAAAACATTAAACTGAATATATTTCTAAATCTTTACAAGTACTAAATTCAAGATTTAATTGAACGCATTGTAACAGATTCGACTACATGTTGTTATACACTTACTGACCATCTCGTGTTTTGTGTCTTGGGCAGAGACATCACCACAACATTCCCGAGCTTTGTATTTCACTCACAAGTGGACGACACCTGAAGTGGAAAATTTCCGTTTTTAAGCTCCAAGAGACGTCATTCTTTGATTCACTTGGTGTGGTTTGCGCGTTTCTGAAGAATTGGAGGGCCTAGTAGAAAATTTTTACACCGTCATATTCGTTGTTTCTTTTGAAATATTTTTCAGCTGTGTGTTTTATGCTCGACGACGGCTTAAGTTGCCTTTTAAGTATAATGTGGCTTAAGATTTCGGCTTCGTATGAGACTGAATTTGAATTGTAGGCAAAGACTATATTAGTATGATTTTGGGACTTGGAAGATAGAAGAGTGCAAGTTCCTTCCTATTTTGCAATTGGTTATTACTACTTTTGAAAGTATCTTTCTACTTGAGAAAATCTGATCTAACGAGGGAGTGAAATTTGAACTTGATTGCTACGCGCTTTGACAAGATGTTTCTAGAAAATCAATCAAGAAAATTGTTATCTTATCTTGTGAGGACAATCAACGATTGAATTGGAGATAGGATAACGAACTTAGAGTCGAATACACCACCATACTTAATCTAAATTAGCATTCGCAACCGATATTTAGAGCGAACTACCGTATTATCGAGCTCTTTCATATTCGTCAATGATTGTCAATCACGAAATTTGAACTCAACGACCTCTTAATGAAGGAAAACTGTCCTATTAATTTATAACTCAACCCAAATTATTGTTAGATCCCCAACAAGGTATCAACTTCCCATTCAACAAGAAGGCAAAAACGAAAACGCTGGTAAAACAAAATTCTAGTGCTACACATTTGTCCCCAATCTGCTCCCCATGAAACCGCAGATCCCAGAACTCTTTTTATTAATCTTTTACTCCAAGAAAACCCATATAAAATAAAGGTTCACCGCCACAATGACGCCTCAAGCCACTTTTGCTTTTGCGGGTGGACAGGACAGTAACGAGGACCTGTTCCATACGAGTCTTTCTTGATAATTTGGAGGAAAACAAAAGAATATAATTAAGGGTTTCCAAATTAAGAAAACCATCCAAAAATTTGCCCATCTAAAACTAAAATAAGTACAAAAATTCAGAATTAAAAAGTAAGAAAAACCAAGCAAAACCATGAACAAGAGATCCTTAAGAGAGAATTGTTCCAAAACGCATTCATTGTAAATATCCCAAACCAAACAGTAGCAACCATCCAAAAATATCCAAACTTAAAACTAGACAAGTTAAAAAGAAAATATAAAAATTACTACTTAACAAGGTGGGGTAAAAAAAATACTACTGCTGGTTGGGCGGGTGGGGGGTTAAAACTTGAAACACTCCGAAACTTAATCGACTTCCTCCATCTTGCTGCCCTCTGCATCGGCATCAACATCCTCCAATGGTGGCATTTCTGCGTCACCCTCGACGGCATCATCATCAATGCTCAGTCCGAGCTTCAACATCCTGTGAATCCTGTTGCCAAAAGTGTTGGGGTCGTCGAGGCTGAACCCGGAGGTGAGAAGAGCAGTCTCAAACAGGAGGAGGACAAGGTCCTTCACTGACTTGTCGTTCTTGTCTGCATCAGACCTCTTCCTGAGCTCCTCCATGATTGGGTTCTCTGGGTTGATCTCCATGGTCTTCTTGGAAGACATGTATCCAGCCATGCTGTTATCCCTCAAAGCCTGAGCCTTCATGATTCTTTCCATGTTAGCAGTCCAGCCATACTCGCCGGTCACCAAACAGCACGGAGAATCGACCACACGGTCAGACACAACCACCTTCTCGACTCTGTCACCCAAGACATCCTTGACGACCTTGCAGAGTCCCTCAAACTTCTCCTTGAGCTCTTCCTTCTTCTTGGCCTCGTCTTCACTCTCGTCAAGCTTCAAACCTTCTTTGGTGGCTGAGACAAGCTTCTTGCCCTCGAACTCCTTGAGCTGACCAATAGCATACTCATCAATGGCATCAACCATGAAGAGAACCTCATATCCCTTCTTCTTCAGCTTCTCGAGGAATGGAGAGTTCTCAACAGCCTTCTTGCTCTCACCAGTAATATAGTAGATGTCTTGCTGGCCCTCCTTCATCCTTGTGACATAGTCCTTCAGGCTGGTCATCTCCTCACCACTCTTGGTGGAGTGGTATCTCAACAACTCAGCAAGCTTGGTCTTGTTCTGGGAGTCTTCATGGATTCCGAGCTTAAGGTTCTTGGAGAATGACTCATAGAACTTGTTGTAGTCCTCTTTGTTCTCAGCAATTTCCTGGAACATCTCAATGCACTTCTTAACCAAGTTCTTGCGGATGACCTTCAAGATCTTGTTCTGCTGCAATGTTTCTCTTGAGATGTTAAGAGGAAGATCCTCAGAGTCAACAATACCCTTAACAAAGCCAAGGTATTCAGGCATCAACTCCTCACAGTTGTCCATGATAAAGACACGGCGCACATAGAGCTTGATGTTGTTGGGCTTCTTCCTGGTGTCGAACAGATCGAATGGAGCCCTCTTGGGAACAAAGAGGATGGCCTTGAACTCAAGCTGACCCTCAACTGAAAAGTGCTTCACAGAAAGATGCTCCTCCCAGTCATTGGTGAGACTCTTGTAGAAAGCGGAGTACTCTTCCTTGGTGATCTCCTCTGGCTTCCTCATCCAGATAGGCTTCTGCTTGTTAACCAACGACCATTCATGAGAAATCTCCTGGATCTTCTTCTTTTTCTTCTCTTCCTTTTCTTTCTCTTCGTCAACTTCCTCAACCTTTCCCTCCTCTTCCTTCTTCTCTTCCTCATCCTCATCATCAGAAATCTCCTTCTCAGTGGTCTTCTCAATCCAGAGTGAGATTGGGTAGCTGATGAACTCAGAATGCTTCTTGATCAAATCCTTGAGGCGGCGCTCCTCAAGGTACTCAAGCTGGTCCTCCTTAAGGTGAAGGGTGATCTTTGTACCCCTGCCGAGAACCTCACCAGTGGTGTCCCTGGTCACAGTGAATGAGCCTCCAGCCTGTGACTCCCACACATACTGCTCATCGTCATTGTGCTTGGTGGTAACAATGACCTTATCGGCAACAAGGTATGCAGAGTAGAACCCAACACCAAACTGACCAATCATGCTAACATCAGCACCAGCAGACAAGGCTTCCATGAATTCCTTGGTGCCAGACCTAGCAATGGTACCGAGGTTGTTCACCAAATCTGACAATACAAATCAAAATTAAAACCATAAGTAAAAAACCCCAATTGGATTACCATTTCATAACAAATTGAATAGTCAAAGATCAACATACCAGCTTTGGTCATCCCAATACCACTGTCAATAATGGTCAATGTGTTGTTGGCTTTGTCAGGGATGATATGAATGAAGAGCTCCGGCTGACCATCGAGCTTGCTCTTGTCAGTCAAGCTCTCGAATCTGATCTTATCAAGGGCCTGCACACGTAACATACACAAGTAAATACAACGAATACCAGTTTCATCTATCTCAACAAAATAAGGCCCTTTAAACAGGAACCAAGTATTCTACATGCATAAATTTCGACATCGATTTCAAAAAGCATCTGCAACTGAACAATAAAAACAACTACATAGAAACACACCAAAATTAAAAGGCGAATCCTTCAAACAGAAATATTAAATTCATACCCAATTGAAATTAGTAATTGGTCTTAAGGATGAACTAGATAATCCCATAATTAATCAAAACCATATCGTTAATTAAAACCTTTTGACACCCTTAATCAGATAAGCTACAGTATTTCATCAATAACTGTTGTTTAAATAGAACAAAATCAACGATTACAGAGCACAACTAGAAACTTTAATATCAAAACCAACATGTTCAGATCTCTAATCAAAGGCAAACAGAATCTAAACGCCCAAATTCCAAATGCAAACATACAACACAAAGATTCATACAATAAACCCTACGAAACACCGAAATCGAAAGCAAGGAGGATAAGAAGACTCACATCAGAGGCATTGCTGATGAGCTCACGGAGAAAGATCTCCTTGTTGCTGTAGAAGGTGTTGATGATCAAACTCAGGAGCTGGTTGATCTCGGCCTGGAAGGCGAACGTCTCAGCGTCTGCCATTGATCTTACGTGCTAGGGTTTTCGGAAGATCTAGGGTTTTCGGAGACGACGTCGTAAAGGGAGCAGAGGAGGTAGTTACTTCTGAAAGAGTTGAGGAGGCGAGGGGTTATATAGCAGACTTCACTAGGGTTTCTAGATCCTTCTATTGGCATTTTTTGCTAATTAATTGGACCTATTTTTTAACAGGATTTTTCGGGGTTGGTTCGCGTACGCGTAGGAAACACCTGTGCTGTGGTGCCACGTGTCTGTTTGGACTGTTCGAAGGAGAGAGTTTTTGGGCCTTTGTGTTCATATTTTGCAACAAAAATTTTAAAAAAAGTAGGCCCAATAAGAGAATCAAAGAAGAAAAAGGGATGTTTGTATTCGAAACTCACCAAGAAGTTTAGTATTGAATTGTCGGACTTTTATATATCAAAGTTGGTTTTGTAAAATTTGAGATATTTTACTTTGAAAAGAATTTTATTGTTGATATCAGTAATTTAGCTCGCTTGGGTTGTTTTCATACAGTTTGGGTTCAGTCTTTTTTAAGTAAGTTTATTTACCGTCGATTGTTAGTTACAGATATAACTGGAGTCTCATGTTATTTTTATGTAATTTTTTTTTCTTTTGAACTTATGTCTCGTTGTCAATAACAATTACATCTTCGGATTTGAACTTTTAACATTGACAAAGAAAATACCACTAAATTAAAGTACTTTTCATTTGCAAATCAATCAACATGGATCATAAAGTATGGTTAATTTTCTTTTTTTTGAAAGTAATGGTTGATATTTTTTTACATTTTTTTTTTGCGTTGACTTGGAGTCAAAACCTCACACTACACCGACTCCTTCTATGGCTCCAAAAGAACGGTCCATATTGTTTTCTATGGACATGAATACACGGTAGCAACAAAATCCTCCCTTTTCTCTCAAGCCTCCCACCTTTGAGGTCCCAGTTTACCCATCTATCTCCAAATTCTTCAACTGGCAAATGGAAGCTCTCTCATTCCAATCCCTACTTCAGCTCCCATCGGCTCCCAGAAAAACACTAAGGTAAATCCTTGTCATACTCGTATATTGGTTTCCCGCGAGAAACTTACCTACAACGTGATATCTCAAGTCCTTCGCGTATTGTCACGTGTTTTAACTTTTTTCACGTGACAGTATGTGATTGACTCGAAATACTGCTACTGTAACATCCGGTTGAAAATATGGTCACGGTACTTGTAGGTGCTAGTTAGAATACTAAATTTGTGGGAGTTTGTTGATTATGGTCTTGTGTGCTTAAACCAGTTATGTTGAGAAAGACCAATCTAAGAACAATGTGGCTAAGAACTTGCATGAACGAGTTCACTCATCAACGGCGAAGAGATTACCAAGAAGGCTGTTTTTGCAGTTCATTGGATTCTGCCCGGTTCTATTTCCAAATCCTGTTTTTGCTGCGCCAATGCCTGAGATGAAGGAGCCTGAAATCATTCGGTAAATTTTGTTTATCGGTCTTTGGTTCTCGATTTGTACTTGAAATTTAGATCCAACTTGGGAGCCAAAGGTTATGTTGAGCTTCGTATTCGAAGTTATATGAGTCTCATATGCGATTGTTGTTTGGAAATTGAAGCATTCAGGACCGTAAAGCTTCCCAGCGGCGTGAGGATTCAAGGTACAGATTCTGCAGAACGCATGTAGCATAAGTTATCTGCTCATGAATAAGAATGGTTTTGGGGTATTTGGTATGTTGAGGCATCTAAGGCGAGCGGTTTCACTGATGTTTTCGTACCCATGAATAAGATGTTCAATGACTATTCAACCTTATCAATTTTCCATATTTCGAAGCTCTGAATCCGCATCCTCTTTGGATAAAACATCATACATTGTCCAAGCAAATAGGAATGTTGCAGCTATGTAATTAGTTTTTTTGGTTCCTGCGGCCAACACTAAACCCCGGTTTCTTTTTTGTAGAGATTGTTGAAGGTCAAGGACCAATAGCCCATGAAGGAGATTTGGTTGAAATTAACTACGTTTGCAGGCGCACAAACGGATATTTTGTTCATAGGTAAATACTGAATTCTGTCAAAAATGCAACATCTTCTGTTTTGTTTTCGTGCAAGTCTATCATACTTCGGTCTTCAGTCTTCAACTTTTCTGAACGGAAATGTGTTTTCTGTGTAGCACTGTTGATCAATTCAGTGGAGAAAGCGCACCGGTAATACTCCCTTTGGATGAAAAACAGGTCAATTCTTGTTTCAATGTGACATGTCTAGACTTCAAGAATTCTTTTTGATGACCATGCCATTAACGTATTACCTATTTGCATTTTCAGATTATAGAAGGCTTGAAGGAGGTTCTGGTTGGCATGAAAATTGGAGGTACGTTCTAAGGCTATAATTTTAACAACTGCAATATCTACTTATATGCTGTTTTTTCACTCTTTCCGTTCAACATTGCGCTTTCTAACCAGATATCCTCTCTTGATTCTCACTATCGCTTGCTTGAACTTGTAAGAAGTACTCACATTCTGAAAGCTTGCATTTCAGGAAAGAGGAGAGCTCTGATACCTCCTTATGTGGGATACACAAACGAGAACTTAAAACCAATCCCGGAAGAGGTAAAGCTTATCCGTCATGATTCATTTCCCGACCTTTGTTGTTGAGTGTATTCTTTTCGCTCTCCTTTTGAGCGCTTCATCAGCTTATAAGCATGTGACTGTTGGTTGCAGTTTGGCCCTCGACGTAGCCTCTTGTCTCATGTAAACGAGCCTCTGATATTCGAGGTGCAGCTCTTGAAAGTACTATGAGTTTTTTCACCAGAAGGATTTAGTCATTGGGACGCACATTTGATTCCGAAAATGCACTGAACACACATCATTTTTCATGATCTTACCAGATTAATGCGGATGATGTACTTTCATTGTGCACATACTTGTATTTGTGAACCGATTCTAGATGGATTACTGCAATATTTTCATATGCTGCTAGAGATTTTCCGTCACCCTTCGCTCATGTTAGCTGTTGATGTATGTTGGATTCGCAGTGAGACTCACATGAATCAACGAATGTAGAGTACGAAAGCAATGATGCTATAAGCAAACTTAACAAACGGGTTGTACATGAAAAACCAAATTTTGGCCTTTTAAGTTGTTTGCAGAAAGCTTTAATTTATATCATTTATCCAAAGCACGAATACCACTTTCTCATGTTAAAAACGAAGTTTTGAAATCATGTCAGTTTGTGTCTTTTGACTATTTGATGTCCTCCGTTAATTTGAGGATGTGGCGTGGAACTCATTTATAGGCTTATGCCGAACCCACAATCTCACCGTAGGGACTAAAAATGGCCCTCTTCTCAATTGTTGCTCTGTATCCCAACTAGACTTCTAACGACATAGTTTGGTCTCAATAGCACAAGTGTGACTTCTACATTAGTCTCCAAATGTCCAAAATGAAACTCTACAACTATCATGTTGTCAATTTATGAATTAACGGGAAACGAAAGTTAATACAATTTTACAGCTTTTAATACAAACAAAGTGATACGATTTCAGAGCTTCTGATGCAAGTAAATTGATACGATTCCAAAACTTCAAATACAAGCAAAAACACCTCCCTAGCCCAAGGAGAAGAAAAGCCCAAATAATACCCACCTCGCCCAAAAAATTAAAAAATTAAAAAAATTAAAAAATTGAAATTAAAACCAATGCCAGCCGCTACGGCGACAAATATTCCGGGAAACCGCCAGGCCGCCGTTATTCTATTAACCAAAAAAAAAAAGGTCTAGACAAAGAAACTCGCAAACCAAAAAGAAACGTGCTTTCCCTTCCATTCTCCAATTTTAAATTCCCCGAAAGCTCAAAGCCAGCGACTTTCCCGATTCCACGGCGAAGCTTCTTCACAATGCAGAAGATGGCGCAGGAATGGTTTTCGCAGACCGGCAGCGGCGTCGACGACTCGCAGAATCCATCGTCGTCTTCTTTGCTAGCCGATTGGAACTCCTACGCCGCTTCACAATCCACTGACGATAGCTCCTCTTTGGGACTCGGATTCGATCTCGTCGGTTCCCGAGTTTGCAAGATGGAGAGGTGAATCTGAAGAAAAACAGAAGAAAGAAAAGTTAGAAGGCAGCAGCAGCCTCCATGGCTGACTCAGAAATAATTCTCTGTCTTCTTCCATCAATCCTAGCTCTCTTCCTCTTCCTCGTTCTCCTCAGAAGAAAGCAGCACCAGAAAACCATACATTCTGTGTCTTTTCTTTTTCTCTGCCAATTTCTCTCCTTTCTCTAAAAAGGAATAGATCGGGCGCACAGCAGTACCATCGGATTTACGATGGGGAGGAGGATGAGCTCGCCGGTGAACGTGCTGTTTCAATGGGTGAGGAGGCATTCGAGCTTCGAGTTCGAGCTCTCGCATGGTGGTTCATTGCATGGCAGGATCGTCAGATACTCCGACTGTGGCGGATACAAAGTTGAATTTTTTGAAGGCGTATAAGCGACCAATCCCTAACGTTTACAACAATGTCCTGCAGGAGCTGATTGTGCAGCAACATTTGATGAAGTACAAGAGGACGTACCGGTATGATCCTGTGTTCGCTCTTGGTTTTGTCACTGTATACGATCAGCTCATGGATGGATACCCCAGCGATGAGGATCGAGAGGCAATCTTCCAAGCATACATTAAAGCTTTAAATGAGGACCCAGAGCAATACAGGTTTGTCACTTGTGTTTTCTCTTCTTCAGGGATCCGTTCTCTCTGTCTAGTGCCTTGCGTAACTTTTTCAAATGCAGCAGTGTGGTGTGTAAATTGAAACTGTGATATTGCAATGATGCAGTCCTTTCTGTGATAACTAAGGAAAATCTCATTAAGAAGATATTTTCTTTTCCGGTCATCAGAATCATACAAACGTTATAGTTCTACATCAGAATTTCCTAGTTTATGGCAGAAGGTTGACTGATAAAATAATGTGCTTAAGATGCTTTAGAAAAAGAAAACGAATCCTAATTTACATATGATCAATCTCTTTCTAATATGTTTGAGAAAAGTCTCTATCTTTACTAGATAAGTTTCCATGCTAAGCACTACAGAACTGATGCACAAAAGTTGGAAGAGTGGGCTCGGGTGCAAACTTCCAGTTCATTAGTGGAGTTTCCATCCAGAGAAGGAGAAGTTGAGGCAGCACTGAAGGACATTGCAGAGAGGGCAGCAGGAAAAGAAAGTTTTTGCTACAGTCGTTTCTTTGCTATTGGGCTTTTTCGTCTTCTTGAGGTGGCAAAAGCAACTGAACCAACAGTGTTAGAAAAGGTTAGACTTTCCAGTCCTATGAACATTACAACTCGATGGATATTCGTCCAAGAGATTAGGTTACTGCTAGCTTGTTTGAGTTAATGATTGTTTGGATTAAATTATTGAATGGTCCTGCATGATGGTAGCAATGTTTGAGCATTTACACTTTGGTTTCTGTTCAACAGTTATGTGCAGCCTTAAACATTGACAAAAGAAGTGTGGACCGGGACCTTGATGTGTACCGTAATCTGCTTTCCAAACTGGTTCAGGCCAAAGAATTGCTAAGGGAATATGTGGCCAGGTAACAAGTCCCTCAGTATCATATCAGTTATTGAATTCATAGCATTACATGTGATGGATAAGATAGACATGATAATAATCCTCAAATTGACTGATTTCGTAATCACAATTCAGACGACATCCACAAATTGACACATTAACATCAAACCGGTTGATTCCCTATACCGTCTAACATTAAAATTCATAGCTCCAGTTTGATTTTTTATAGCTTAGTAGGAGTTTATGATTCAAGGACGGATAAGCTTTTGTGCTTACTTTCCATCATATTTTAATGCATTGAATTTGGCTTTCAGGGAGAAGAAGAAAAGAGAAGAACGGGCAGAAACACAGAAGGCCAGTGAAACAGTTACGAAATGTTTGGGGGACTATAACTACGTTAGCCAGTAATCGAAGTGGTGGCTCCTTCAAAGCTGTTCACTCTCCGCGAAGCTGAAGATCCCCAAATCCTTAAGGTTTTTGAGGTAGAGTTGGAGTTTTTACACTTGGGCAAGTATCTTTCATCAGCTTGTTCGTTTGCAGTTTTAGTGTGTATTGCTTGCAGTGGTGATCCAGCAACAGCCTATGTACCGACATATCTTACATGTTTGTTTCTCATCAATTATCTTTTGTTTTACGAAAAAGAAGTGTACTATAGCTTGTAACTACAATTCTCGATGTGCAAAATTTGGA
>JAOTRO020000013.1:119864-131247 GCA_028566515.2 Pyracantha coccinea | reverse complement strand
TTAGAGCAAAGCCGTACCAAACAGAATAACGGAATCACCGCTAGAAATCACACCTAATCACATAAAGAGTACATTCAATCAAACTCTGCTTAAATGATTGAATTTGGGGAAACGGACTTCAGAAACAGGTCCAGAACGTTGAAATTAGCTTAGGAGAGGTTTTGAACGAAAACCCCAAAAAGTCAACGGTCAAAGTCAACACTGACCGTTGACCGAGTCAACCGTCAAAGTCAACGATGATCGTTGACCGAGTCAATGGTCAACCCGGGTCAAAGTCAACGGGTCTGGGTCGGACCGAGTCAACTGGGTTGGACCGAGTCAACCGGGTAGGTCAAACCGGGTCAACCCGTTTAGGGTTTGGGTTTGGCTCGGTTTGGGCTTAGGTTTTGGGTTTTAAGTTTTCTGGGCTCAGCCCAGATTCTACGGCCCAAAGGCCAGATTAAAAGGGTTTTTGGTTTTGGTCAACGGGCCAAATGCCCTAAAGGGAACGGCCCAAAGGCCTTTTGGGTTTTTAAAATAATTAAACAAAAATTAAAAACTGAAGGGGCTTGGGATTTGGGCTTGAGACGAAACGGGCTGAAGGCTCGTGGGTTTTGGAAACGGCCTGAGAGGCCTGGTGTGAAACGAAGAAGAACACCGGAGTTTCTACAGCTCCGGCCGACTGAAAACAAGGGTTCTAGACCTCGATCTAGGTACCAAAATTGAAGAGGAAGGAGAAAGGAGTGAGATTATACCCTTGGTTTGCCGTAAAACGGCCGGAGGTGTTCGGAAAGCTTCTCGACAGTCGCGGGTGCGCCGGAGATGGGTGTGCCTTCCACCAAGCCGATCTCGTTCCAAAACCTTGGAAAAACACGAGATACATCTAAATAAAACACATCCGAGCATTAACTACGACAAATGAGGTTAAAACCGAGGCTTACCTAACCGGAGAAACGAAGAAGTTCGCCGGGGTTTTCCTGAGTTCTCGTCGTCCCTGCTGCGACAGAAAAGAGAGAGGGAGAAGGAAGAGGTTTCGATGGTGCTGATGGTGCCTTCCTCGCAGGTAGTGTAGGATGTGTGTGTGCGTGCGTGTGTTCACGGGAGAAGGATGAGAGGTTTTCGAGAGAGAGATAAGAGAGTGCAGAGAAAGAGAGGTGAAAGAGAGAGAAGGAAAGAATCTCGGGTAGGGAACAGAAAAAAAAAAAAGAAAGAGAGGAGAGTTGGGGTGCTACCACGTGGCAGTTGGAAAATGACAACAAATCCCACAATTAGATCCGGATTGGGTAGAAACAAAAGGACTAAATTGAAAGTTTTAAAGATAAATTGGGAAAGAACGAAAACATTCATATAATTGAGGGTTGGGGTGTAACACATGAAGACACGGGAGTTCCTGTTTTCAGCCAGAAAATGATGGTACCCTATAAAAAAACAGCTAAGTAGTGCCCACTTCTGGGTTGTCTACAAGCTATGTTGTCATTAAGATCGGCTCCACCCCACCTCCACTAGATGAAGCCAGGCTAGGCTAACGCAACATATGTCCGGCACTGATAACGGTTAAACCGCTAAAGCGATTGTTTTTTGGCCACAGCAACAAGTAACATTACAGACCAAAACACTATCCATACTGTTGAGAATGAGAGGGATCTTGCATGGGCTTTTAAGAGGTTGAATTACTGCTCATATTGCAAATTGGTTTATGGTGGAATCCCAATTTCTCCACATACTACCCAACTAACATTCCAGTTGAGGGTTTTGGACAGTACCATTTTGTTCTTAACTACGCGGCATGGAAAAGATAGAACCTCATTGTGCTCTAGGGTGGGTACTGAAACTCCAACTTCTTTAATATGAAGTTGATGACACCCTTGATTTCCTTGTTTGTTTAGGCACTTCTAGACCTCTGAGCCACTGCTTTGAGGCCTGAACAACTAAATTGTCCATTGAGAGCTTCGACAGGCCGTGAATTAGCTCCTTGTCTTCACCTGGTTCTCCGTCCTCAAAAACCAGTTTAATTGCCTTCTCAGCATTAACAGTACTCACTCCCTTGTTGAAAAGCGCCTAATCCAACAATAACGATTCTTGTTAATCACATATACTCAGACATTTTACCCTTGCTAATATGGATGGTGGACTCTAGCGATCACGCTTGCTTGTTGGTCTTAATTGGATTTTTAAAATAAAAGACTCCAACAACGGCCAACAACCTAGTGCAATATGAACATGACTACTCTTGCTTAAATGGGAGAGCACTAAAAAAAAAAAAAAACAAGGTTTAGCTTGTCAATCTGAGTCCTTGAACATATAAATCTAACAATTCTCATCTCTGCCTACGACATTTCTCTTCATACAGAAATAGTGGCTTACTTGCTTTATTGGCCTTGGTCCCCAACTTAAGGAAGACCATCTGGAACGAGAAAATGCTTCCGCATACAAGCTATCATTGATTAGGCCTCTACAATAAACTTCAAGGTCAAACTCACAGAAGATGTAAATGAAAGAATAACTCCAGAAAACACAAACACATAATTGGAGATCAGGTAATTAGAGAGCCAATAACGATAACACATTTGCAAAATCGATTATATGGTGGTACGAATCATCCAATAACGACTGGTCCAAAGAAAATAATAATGGGAAGAGATATCCAGTTAATTAGAGAGCCCCTGCGGTGTTACAAATGCCATTTTTTCAGATGTTCTTTTCTTTTACACAGTTTATACTCTATTTGTTTGAAAATCTTCAATCTCTAGCTAATGAGATTCGATTTTGACAATAATGATTGCTAGCAAGAAGAACTACTTAACGCGTAACAGACTTTCGCGCCACTTTGTTTTCATATAATTGGTGCTTCCAGATTTCTATAATCCATTTTATTCTTTTTTTATGTGCTTATTTTAAGTGCTAATAAATTCATTTACACTCATGCTTAATTTTGATCATTGATTTCATTTGATATATTCAATTTGATGACCATAAATCAAGAAAGATGTGTGAAGGTAACGGTGTGTGAGAACCTAAGAAAGGTGTACTAAATTGTAGTGTGTGAGATACAAAATCATGTGCATATGAGAGCTTTTTTCTTAATACAATGATAATTACACTAAGGGGTAGGATATTTAAGTTAAGTCACATAATAGGTCAACTATAATAATTTGATTCAAACTCGTCATTAACGAGAATCGAACCTAAAACTGAGAACTTACAAATGGAGAGAAATACCTCTACACTGTAATGTTAGTGACTACAAGAGCACATTTATTTTAGTCAAAGATAAGTCACACTTTTTTTAGCTTCTAAAAACACTCATGCTTAATTCTGGGTGTTGATTCCATCTGATTTATTCAATTTGATGACCATAAATAAAAAAGAGTGTGTGAGAACCTAAAAACAATGTGTGAAAATCACCTCTCTAAACTAAATTGTAGAGAGTGAGACACAAACTCGTGCATATGAGAGCGTTTTTCTTAGTACAATGATAATTACACTAAGGGGTAAGGCATTTAAGTTAAGCCACATAATAGGTCAACTATAACAATTTGATTAAAACTTGCCATCAACGAGAATCGAGACTAAAACTTTTTACTTAAATAAATCCGACTAAATTGTGCTAGTGACAATGAGAGCACATTTAATTTAACGAATATCATTGGCTCAGGTATCCGTTTAACTTGGAGTTTCAACACTTGTATTTAAATTCGAAAATTGATAAAATGTTACGTGATGCAAGTCCTAACATTTCTATTAACTTAAATAACGTGGCGTCTTTTTTTTTTTTAAAGATTTATAAATATAGGCACTCAAGACTCAAGGGCTCCCTTTAGCAGTTCAAGACCCCTCTCGAGTTCCTCAGGCAGTGCTCGATCCCTCCTCGAGCATGCTCAAGTTCCTCAGACAGTTAAAATTCTAAACTTCCGAAAACACTAGAATAAAAGTCTTTAACATGTTTCCATTTAGGATTTGGATGCAATACATGTTTCTATCTATGTTTTGGTTGCAAACTTATTTTTATTTGGATATAATACTTACATGTTTTTATTTGGAATTTGGATATAATACTTACATGTTTTTATTTGGAATTTGACTACTTTGCAAAATTTCACAAAAAAAATAAAATTTTCGAAGATTGACAAAGCATTGTTATAGAGACGGGAAATCAAGATTTAAGACCTGCACATATATATAATTAGGGCCATTTTTGTTCACTACCACAAATTAACTATAATGTACACTCACCTTACACCTTAAATTCTTTCACGTATTCTTTCATACCCTGATTAACTTCTATGTACTAATGTTCCTCATTTTTAACCTTGAAATATTTATAAAAAAAACAAAACTAAAAAGAAATTCAACAGTAAAAAAGTTTGGAGAAAGCTCCAGCACCGAGAATGCTCAGAAACGCTCGGATCACTGTGGAAAAGTGAGAAGAAACCCCTTGGGAGAGAAAGCTTCAAGGAGGCATGAAAGAGAAGAGAAAGAATATCAGATAAAACCCCATGAGAGAGAGCTTCACGAACCACTCAAGTGCACAAAGATCTCTCTCTATAACTCTCTTTCACTCTCTCTCTCTCTCTCTCTCTCTCTCTCTCTCTCTCTCTGGGTTTTGGGAGGATGGAGTCACATTTTCTGTGGCTTTTTGCTTTTTTTTTCTCTCTCTCATGCGGATGTGAGACAAAACTGCTCACCAATTCTCCTGCACGCATCTGCATCTGTTTTTTTTTTTTTTTTGTTAGAGCAGAATATAATATAGGAAAAAGAAATAGGCAAAGGATAAATTTGGAAGTAAGTAATTGTGTGTGTATATACAAAACTGCCCACCAATTCTCCTGCACACCTCCATTTATTCCATACACACTCTCTTAATTTGTAGCCGTTGGATCAACTAAATAAAAGAAAATCAAAGGACAAAATTTAATAAGGTGTGTAGATAGCACACTCCTATATTTTTGATTTTATTTAATGATTTTCGTTTTTTTTTTGTTGGATATGATTTTTATTTGTTGGATTTGGATACAACAACAATTGAAATCCATATCCACCACTACTACGGACTACTAAATAGTTTTGGACTAGGACACTTCACCGTCTTCCCTATAAATACAATCATGCACGACTCACTCTCCATCTATTCTTTGTAGTTATAACTCACACTCCCAATCCAACAGATTGTTTAGAAACAAATTAATCGATCGAGAGAGAAATTTACAGGCTTCAACCATGGCAGCGGAAGATCAGCAGTCTTCAATCATGGAGGTAAAAGACCAGCAGAACGAAGTCCTGTCCATGCTGGATACCGCCAAAACTCAGCTCTACCACCTAAAAGCAGTTGTGATCTCCGGCATGGGCTTCTTCACCGATTCCTATGACCTTTTCTGTATCTCCCTCGTCACCAAGCTCCTGGGCCGCATTTATTACCATGTGCCCGGATCTTCAAAGCCGGGCAGCCTTCCTCCAAGCGTGGCTTGCGCTGTCAACGGAGTTGCCCTATGCGGAACCCTAGCCGGTCAGCTCTTCTTCGGGTGGCTCGGGGACAAGCTCGGCCGCAAGCGTGTTTATGGCTTAACCCTAATACTAATGGTGGGTTGTTCTATTTGTTCCGGCCTTTCTTTTGGCAACTCCCCAACTACTGTCATGGCCACACTCTGCTTTTTCCGGTTTTGGCTAGGCTTTGGAATTGGCGGCGACTACCCACTTTCGGCAACGATCATGGCGGAGTACTCGAACAAAAAGAACCGCGGGGCATTTATAGCCTCGGTTTTTGCTATGCAAGGGTTCGGGATCTTGGCTGGTGGGTTGGTGACTCTTGTGATTTCTTCTATCTTTCGCGCCCTATACCATGCCGAGCCCTACTCGGTTGATCCACTTGGGTCGACAGTCCCTCAAGCGGACTATGTCTGGAGGATTATTCTCATGTTCGGAGCAGTCCCAGCCGCACTAACTTTCTATACGAGAATGAAGATGCCGGAGACCCCTCGTTATACTGCCTTAGTAGCCAAGGATCAAAGCAAGGCGTGCCAAGACATGGCAAAAGTGTTGAATCTTGAAATCAAAGAGCAATCCCATGATAACAAGTCCGCAAGTTTTGGTCTATTTTCCAAAGAGTTTCTTAGGCGTCACGGTAAACATTTATTGGGCACAGCCATGTGTTGGTTATTGTTAGACATTGCTTACTATAGCCAAAATCTTTTCCAAAAGGACATATTCAGTGCCGTCGGATGGCTGCCGTCTGCAAGCTCTATGAGTGCCCTAGATGAGCTTTTCAAAATCGCAAGGGCACAAACCCTAATAGCCCTATGCGGCACAATTCCAGGGTATTGGGTCACGGTCGTTCTCATAGATCGCATTGGTCGGTTGGCAATTCAGCTAATTGGGTTCTTTTTCATGACTGTTTTCATGCTTGCCTTGGCAGCTCCATACCACCACTGGATTAGACCTGAAAACAATATTGGATTTATTGTCATGTATGCTCTAACATTTTTCTTTGCCAATTTTGGACCCAATGCTACAACGTTTGTTGTGCCAGCGGAGATTTTCCCAGCTAGGTTTCGGTCCACTTGTCATGGGATTTCAGCGGCTGCGGGCAAGTTGGGAGCGATTATCGGGGCATTCGGGTTTTTGTATGCTGCCCAGAATCAAGACCCGGCTAAGGCTGATCCAGGGTACCCAGCTGGAATTGGAATGCAGAATGCTCTCTATGTGCTTGCAGCGATCAACGTTATTGGGTTCTTCTTTACATTTTTGGTGCCAGAATCGAAAGGAAAATCACTGGAGGTGATGTCAAGAGAGAATGAAGTTGAAGTTGAAGAGCAGTCCAGCATAGTTTAATTATCTAGGTTACTGTTTAGGAATGTGATTGTTAAGAATTTGAGTTCAACTTTTGGTGTTGTTTTTTGTTAGTTCTCAATACTTTTTTTTTTGTTTATTGTTTTTGTTTTGAGTACATCGATATTTTAACACTAAGGGGAGGGGGAGTTCGGTAAAGCCACATGTCTAATTTGGTATCGATTCATCATCCACGAAATTCAAACTTAAGACCTCTCACTTCCAAGTGAAGAGGAGTACCGCCCGTAGTACTGAGTGGCTGTTAGCTCTCAATACTTCGATTTTTTAGTTTGATTAGTAATGTCTTCCCGTTAGAATGAATTAGTGTTTTTTATCATGTCAACTGTGAATGTCTTCAAATTTTTATATAGTTTCTAACTTTCTATCTTCAAAAACTAAAATTAGTGAATAATTTTTTTATGCATTAACCAATTACAAATTTTTAATCAAACATAGAATTGGAAGAACATTGCACAAACAATAAAAAATACTAAACCGTGGTTCATGTACGGCTCAAAAACTCTCACTGCATTTTCCTGGCAGAGAGAGAATGGCAAACCCTCTTTTGGTTGATGAGCTCCCCTTTTCCTTTTGGTGAGTTATATTGGCTCTGCGGACTGCCTAAGCTACCAGATGCTACCCGCTGTACATCTAGCTTGCCTGCCTTGAAAAAGAAAAAGCCATGGCTTGTGCCTAAGCTACTAAACAACCAATCATGCATGTCCAAAAGTTTCAACTAGCATTTCATTCAGCATCACAGTTTCAGTCCTTCTAAACCTCCATTTCAAGTTCATAACGAATCTCATCCAAACTAATCACATTTCAGGATCGTTAGGCTCGGGCAACAAAACTTCAATCACAGTGTCATTTTCTTTTTTTTTTTCTTCATCCAACACGGCTTTAGTGCAAAGCAATAATTTCCCGCACACATTTTCCTCCATGTAAATCAACTTAGCCATTTCAATTGATGAACATTGCTTCCTCGTACCTTTCAGTTTGTACCTCGTAGTTTCTATTTTCTTATTCTGTCTGAATTGAACCTAAATGGAACTTTTGGTGTATAAAGGTGTCATTGAGTTGAGCTAGTGGATCCTCAAGAAAAGAGATTTTGTATCAAAATTTCTAGTCGTAACAAAAGTACTGTACGAACTTTTTTGAGAATATTAGGTTATAAAGTTCGGAAGACTTCTTTATGGAAGAACGGATTCTTTCTTTGGTCTTCCCAAGATCTTCGTATACTTTGAAGAAGTATATATAAATAGGGAAACATGCTCAAATAAAACTAGTTACAAACTTTTGAAACAAATATTAAACTAGAGGGACATAGAACTAACAATAAAGAGTGCTTAACCATGATTTATATACGGCTCAGAAAGTGTCACTCAGTTTTCCAAGCATAGAGAAAATGAAAAAATCCTCCTATGTTTGATGAGCTCTCTTTGCCTTTTGGTGAGTTACACGGACTGTGCTGCAAACTGCAACCGCTGCAGTTTCCATCTATGCAATTTCTACTCCCATAATCATAATTGACATTAGATGATTCCCAATCTACCCTCCTTAAAGGTGAAAAACTGTTGGCTTGTGCCTAAGCTACTAAACAACCAATCATGCACATCCTAAAAAATTTCAACTGGCATATCATTCAGCGTCAGAGTTTCATTCCCTCTAAACCTCCAATTTAAGTTCATAATCCGAACTGCCACTGTCCTGTCTACGCTAATCCACATTTCAGGATCGTTGGGCCCGGACAACAACGTTTCAATCACAATGTCATCTTCTTTCCTCCCTTACTCCAACACGGCTTTAGTGCAAAACAATCTTTTCCCACACAAATTTTCCTTCTTGTAGATCAACTTAGCCTCTTCCGATGATGACCTTGATCTGGTCCGCTTATAAGCATCTTCCATTAAGTCCCCCAGCAGTAAAACCACCTCTTTCTTGGACACCAAGGCAACATAGTAATCAGAACATGGCTCTGGGGTGCAGGTGAATTTTGCCTGTCGAAATTCCCAGTACACATCCATCCGTCTTCCATCTATTTCGAATGACTTGAGACCTTTCTTGCCCCAAAACTGAGTAGAGTTTAAGTCAATCTTGCAAGTATTTTCTTGACAAGGCTTTTCCACTTTGATGCAGAGGGAGTGGCTAGTTAGGTTTTTACACTGTAGCTGTGACATTGCAGTACAGTTCTGCTATTTTCGCTTGATAGACATAAGTCACAGCGCGATGCGGAGCTTACTTTTCTCAGAAGATCGTGATTTTCGAATGGAAAGGGGTGAGGCCTGAAGAACTTGATGAGACATTGTCAAGAGGAAATGAGATGCCTCATTATCTGCTCCACCCGAATTCATCAACACGATTAGCTCTTGCGTTTTTAAAGAAGTTTGAGATCAACAAAACTGACTCACATGCTATCTTGAATTATAGGTTTATTGTAGCTGGTCAAAATTCTTGAATATGATGGAACAAATGAAATATGTAGAAGGAAGCCAAGATTTCAAATTTTGGAGACATCAAAGTTGATCTCGAGGACGGAAGACTCGAAGAATAGGTTGAAATTTAGCATCCTATGGTATAAGAAAAACTTGACCGAGAACTGTAACTTGTGTTTTTTATTTACAGAGTAATCTCAATATATTTATGTAGGTAATTCAAATATTAAGAGAAAGGTTTAAGGACATCACCTCTAGTAAAATCCTCTGAATGCGGATACATTAGTATGCAATGCAACCTGGAACTCCAACATAAATAGCAACTATACAAAAGATACATTATAAGAAAATTGAAGGGATTAAAACTCCTCATGGTAATACTAAAAATTTCGTGTAGACCGGCTCCTTCTGATTTCAGACATGGCCATGTTGCCGCCTTCTTTTTGATTCCGTGTTACACCATTTGGAAGCTTGTTTTCGGGTTTTCCAGCCAATAAAGGCTCTGATGCTTGCATTAGTCCTCTGAATAAAACAGAACATAAGTAACACTGGTTCAGAATGAGCATCCGGAAAACATAAATTATACAGGAAAACCATTGCTTTGTAGATCATACCGCGGTTCAAGATTTATGTAGTTCCTTGGCAAGGGTTGCCGAAGCTTTTTTGCCATCAAAGGATTATGCACGGGTGAAGAAATGAGGATATGCTCATTTTCTGGCTCAGAGAAGTCACTCTTTCGAGCCTCTTCCATCTTTTCACCAGCATCCAAGTTAGGAAATATTGTTGTCACTGTGTCCGAATTTTGAATTCTAGTTGGTACCCGGTTCTGCTTGGCCTTAGCTGCCTTACTCTCGTTCTTGATTTTTCTAATACCGCCTTGCCTTACATTAAGATTTTGCTTAAACTGCTCGTCTTCATGTTCTTGGTAAACTTTCTTGGAGTTGGCCTTCTGGAGGCTGTTTAATGCACCGAAAATGTCCTCATGCTTTGTTGGTTCTTGCGAACTGATGCATACCCTCGAGTTGTTGTCGGTTGATGGGAACACTGGCATGGTTGCAAGGGATTTATTGACAGGTACTCTAGCTGGAAATGGTACTTTCACAATAGGTTGGTTTTCGGTTTTGTCAGCCTTAACTCTACTTTTGATGAAGGCCCCTCTATCAGTAGATATTGATCTCCTAACTGGAGGTGATGGTGATCTGAGATTTCCAAGGATGACTAATCTGTCTTCAACTAGTAATGGCATCTTCGGTGCAATCTCTTTGTCGGCGAATGCAGAGGGAAATCTTGACCACCTCTGCTTGCCCGAAGAACAGCTTCTAGCCTGAATGCCACCAAATTTAAGCACAAAAATGAGATGAACGTTTATCATCTGCTATCGAATAGTTTCATTTGTTTATAATTAAAGAACCTCCCAAGTCTAATGCTAACATTACTTCTCAAGAAAATTATACTACCGAATTTCAACTATTTCATTCGCATGACGGAATTTACCTCAGAAATCTTAGTACCATCCAAGGGTCGCTGACAGTTTTCAGGCTTTGAACTGTTTCCAGTACCATTTCTCGGAACACGGAAAGGTGAAACAGCTCTTGACTTGTGGGAGTCCATGACGTTATGTGTGGCGCCTTTGAATTGCTCAAGCTCAGCTTCCTTTCTCTCCAATGCCAATTTTAGATTTGAAATCTACACAGATACAAATTAACTTTTAAGAAAGCATTATGACAAAAATTAGTTGAAAATTTAAAGTAGAACTGCAGAAATGAGAGATAAACCTCGTCTTTAAGTTCACGGATTTCACCCGTTTCCTTATTAGATCGAGCTGCCCCAAGTTCGATGGATGCAACCCTCTCAGCAAACTTGAGGGTACTGATCGTCTCCCCCAGAGCATTAGGTTCAGGATTTATATGCACAAACATCATGGTCTTTGCATGACCACCTAAACTCAGACAAAATTAAGATCATCGACATTTCAGCTCAAAACAAAATGCTAAGCACTTGGAATGGTGGATTCTATCAATAAGACTTAATATGTTCTTAAATTTACCTAAAGAATCTTGCAAGACTTGAGTCAGTTTGCTATTTCTGTAAGGAACATGTGTACTCTTTTGTGCAAGAGCAGATATGACATCTCCGAGTGCAGAAAGCGA
>JAOTRO020000013.1:61826-80469 GCA_028566515.2 Pyracantha coccinea | reverse complement strand
TATTTTTTATCTAAGTGAGTTGCAACCTAGGCAGGTGTCTAGGCAGGTCTGGGCGGGCTAGGCGGGTGCCTAGGCGGGTCTGGGCGGGCTAGGCGGGCGCCTCAGCAGGTCTGGGCGGGATAGGCAGGTGCCTAGGCGGTCTAGGTATTAATCGGGGCGGTGACTAGCCGCCTAGCGCCTAGGCGGGGCCTAGGGAACAGTGCTATTAAGAAATCAAAGTGATTTGTGGGATCTTGGGCTTTGGTCAGGCCCAATGTCTATTTTCAGTCCAAAAATGGCCTACTGGATGTAAATTTTTAATAGGTTTAGTACTTATTTTGAATGTTTTGAAATGTTGAGACCAATTTGAAATGACACTAAAAAGTTGGAGAGTTTTCGTTACTTAATCCAATAATTAAATGGGAGATTTAGTTTACTTTGTGCACGTGTACTCATTATCATTTACCCAGAAATTTGTACTTCAAATAATTAAAAGCGTTTACTTTACACTCAAAATACCTCAAGACCCAAAGTTTTGATCCATAAGATTTCTCTTAATTATCCTCTCATATTCTACAGAACTAGTACAAAACAGATAAAGCCCCTTCAATTGTACCAATGTCCAATAGCCAATTAGACTCCACCATGTCTTTACCATGATAGACACATCAGCACCACTCAAGTAGATGATAAAGTATTTGTCGTCTATCTTTAACAAAAAATTAAAAACTAAAAAGTAGAAAATTACAAACAAATGAGTCAGATGATAATGATTTGTCCTCTATCTTTAACAGAAAACTAAACTGTTATTTGAATTGACTCACGTGGATGGCTCCTAAAACTGACTCACTATACATATATCTGCAACACCATAAAACTTTTGAATTGACTCACTTAGATGGTTCCTAAGACTGACTCACTATACATATAGACTGACTCACTATACATATATCAGCAACACCATTGAATTGACTCACTTAGATGTTTCCTAAGACTGACCCACTATACATATATCAGCAACACCATAAAACTTTTGAATTGGCTCACTTAGATGGTTCCTAAGACTGACTCACTATACACATATCAGCAACACCATGAAACTTTTGCAATATTTAATTAAATATTGGCCCGTTCACATGAAGCACATCCTTGTCTCCTTGACCAAACGCGCAGACGTGTTACAACTTACAACTTGGAATTAGTTTATTTATTTTTTGTTCCTTCAATTATTGGGGTTGTAGTTTGTTAAACACTACCACCAATTGATCTTATTGGATGACTAGCCAATCCAATATCTGTCTCTTATGTGCTAAATGAGCTTTGCAGCTCAAACAGAGAACTAGCGCATGGTACCGTGTCTGACTGAGTACAGATTAAGCAGCGTGTGAGCAGCGTGTCTATAAAAGTGGAGACTGAACAGGTGGAGGTGATTGGAGATGGAGTTGATGTCGTTAAATTGGCCAGATCATTGATGAAGAAGCTTGGCTTCGCCACCATAATAAGTGTTGCTGAAGTGATAACAACGGAGGAGGAAACACCAGCTAATCCAATTCAATGGACATCGAACTATATTCACCATCCACAGTTTCCTATGCACTATGATGATAATTGACAGGCATTAGGTCGCGCTTGGTGTTTAGAGTTGGATTTAGTAAGTCAACGTTTTAGTATTTAGGATTGGATTAGATAACTCACTAAATTTAAAGTATATTGAAGAAAAAAATTAAGACTAGCTTTAGATCCCCACAAAATTGTAGAATATCAACACCTTCTTCAACTTTCAACATGAACAAATTTCCAAAGGCAGCCTTCATTTCTTACATTAATCTACGTTAAATCTAGTAGGTATCTAATCCAAAACTATCCAATCCAAGCGTGGCCTGCTGTTTTAGACAGCGTACATGTTTTTTGGACGTACGTTGTTAAACCAACTTGTATACTATTGACTTAAACAATCAGTTGTATATGTCTGGTTTTTACAGCGGGACCTTATAAAGTCAGTGGTTAAATAAGTGTGATGTAAAGTGTCTCTTTATTGTTTTCGTTGTTGTAAACCTTGCTATACATAAATTATGTTATTGTTTTTTAATTTTGTTGATTAGGGTTTATGAAACCTTTAATTTATTATCCAAGTATGTTTCCTTTGTTATTTTCCTTATTCACACCTTAAAAGCACCATTTGACCCAACAATAACGAGAAGGCTTAGAGCCAACGACTTAGAAAAACAAAACCCTGAACTGATAAATAACCGACTTCTGTTTTAGCAATAGTTGTGTTTAATTGTTGGAATTGGTTTTAGGTTCAACTTATGTAGGTCAAGGAAGATACATGTGATGTGTTTGATATGGATATGGCTCCATTTTCTTTGCGTCACAGACAGTAATACAAAACAATGATTTAAGTTTGATTATGTCTCCTTTTTACACCTAGAAGCCCAAGTGTTAGAAGTGGCAGCCCATTTTAAAGGCACGTAAAACATAAAACTTGATTAGGTGAGAAAAATTGATTCAAACGGCCAACTTTATATAAATGTGTTAATTGGGTCCAGATCCATATAAAACAAGAAATGGAGTTGGCCCTAAAAAGAAATTAGAACAGAGAAGAAACTTTCCAGGTGTAAGTTAAGAGAGTCTTAATTAAACACTCATGGTACTGTTCATTTTTAACGTTAAAGACATTTTTATTCTAAAAAGCCACTTATGGTACTATTCATTACAACACATTTTTGTCATTTTCGTTAAAACTAAAAGTTTTCAAGTCATTTTTCATTAATTTTCCTGCAAGCTAATAGTGAGTTATATGGAGTTCCATTCTATGTAATCACTTCCATGCTATGAGATGATGGGCTCTGGAGTATGCCATGACGGTTATAAAACAGAGAACTACATTGTTAGTGACTAATTGAAAGTAAACGAATGCAAGCACTCCTATATATAGAAAAAAAACTAAAACAAACCCTATATCCTAACGAGCATAGAATCATAATCCTTGACACACAAGAAAACTATAAATAATAATAAAATAATTAACTACTTTTCCTACAAATATGATTCAATAAAATTATGTACCAATGTGTTCAAGTTGGGTTCACGCTTGAGATGGTTTGGTGTAATTTCATAATCAGCTTGAACATCTTGGTACTCGATTCGGCTGGCTAATTTCATTTACGACCTTAGTTTAGTGAAGTAATAATACTTTACCTACAAAAGTAACATACTAAAAAAATTGGAGTAATGCACGGAGAGTCATATGTCAAACTAAAAAAATAATTGGAGGAGAAGGTTTGGTGTGTGTTGTTTGGTCCATATGCACTTGGTTTGATGGCTTACCCTAGTGCCAATCACATAAGCATGAAGCAGCAGCAGCCGTTTGCCTCGTTAGTGTTTGCTGACCGAAACCAGTATTATTTGCGGTAATATATATTTTGAGGGAATTAACCACACAATAGATATATTTTTTATATTTTATTACAGAGATGATCAATGTTTATTATTTTGTCGTTATATAATTATTGTGTCGTCTTTATGTCATCAATATATGAACAATATATTGTTGTTACTAAAAAATGATCATTTTTGTAAAATATGTTTATTATAGCTACTTTCCTTATGTTTTACTCTTCAGTTTTGCTTATATTGAAGTTTCATTAGAATTATTTTCAATAAATAAATTTAAAATAAAATAGTATAATGCGTTACAAAGTTACCATCTTCCCCTGTGACAACTACCATTCAAAGATTCAAACTTTGACATGCAGGTCGGTATGGGCGCCATGTCCCAATTGTCTTTCTCAATGTTATCTTGTAGGCAAATGTCTCTTTCAGTTTTCTGTTCTTGTTTGATCATCTCCATTACAATCAACGCCCAGGAAAGAAAGAACCAATATTTTGATATTATTTGGACCTCTATTAGTTATGATTTAATTTAATTATGAACTCAAGACAAAAGGGTCACTAGGATCTCCTTCAATAAACTGAACTGTTTATTTAGAATTAGAGAAACATAAACAATATTCAAATAAAAGAATGTATAGAATATGCATGCGTAGAAGGTTTGTTGATTACATGGTCTTATGTTAGGATATCTAGCTAACTTGTCAGCTTCAACAGAATCTGTATATGGGAACTCGAAATTTCATAGAACCTTGTAGTCACATGGATGCAAATCATAGCTATACCTACCATTATCCTTATAATCAAGTAGAAACTTTTCGATATCAAATGTTTACTAGCTACGACTAATTGTAGGCAGGTGTTTCGCCTAGTACTAATTACTTTAATGTGTTACAAACTCACACTACTAAGCTTGGAATCCATTAAATCATTAAATCAAATTTAGCTTTAGCCACCTTTATCTCATTGCCCCTTACTGGTTACTAAGCAAATTCTAGTATTGGTTGCTCACAATCAGATGCAGTCGTACATCCATTTTTACCTTTCACACATTTTTCTCAATTTTCATTCATCGAATCGAATGAATTAAAGAGGATCAAAAGGCAGTCAATGTATCTATCATATAGTAATATACATGGTAGGGCTTTGGTAATTATGCCTCATTCTAGAAGATTGACTCAGCCCATGCTCACCATCATTGCCCATATATCTTTAATCTTCAAAGGTAATGCAAGTTGCAACAAATATGTACCTCTTTTGATCACATTACATTTCTCAAAGATATGAGATTTACTTGCATACATAATTCGTGTGAGAGACACATGATCAACGATGCAGATTCAAGATTTTTCTTTACAAGAACAAGATGAAGAAGCTCTCATATATTTTTATAGAAAAAGAAAGTTCACATTACTCAACTCGCAACTGCTTGTTTACACAACCTATCTAACGCACTTTAGCAAACATCTACCCTTAGTTAGCCTCGTAGTTGGGCAAATAATGAAAACTCTATTTTTTGAGCGGGATAACTCGAGCCCGGTGCACGAGAGAATGTTTCATGCACCAAACACGAAGTTATTTTCCACCACCTCCGAATCCGACACGTGACACCCCCTCTACTGATCCGCTCCCATCATATACGTCAATTTCCAACATAAGTGAAAACATCAGTTTCACTTGTTCACATTTCTCAACCCAAACAAG
Organism: Pyracantha coccinea; assembly: GCA_028566515.2. NCBI lineage: Eukaryota > Viridiplantae > Streptophyta > Magnoliopsida > Rosales > Rosaceae > Pyracantha > Pyracantha coccinea. Next base: position 75,393 of record JAOTRO020000013.1, on the reverse strand, counting down.
TAAAAACAACCCAATTTTCATTTTCTGTGAAAAAAATCATCAACTCTATAATCCCAATTGAGTGTCCTACATATACAATTGGCTTTTGGTGTTTGAACAAATCCACCAATTTGGTTTGTTGCCTACGTACGTGGATCATGATTCATCCCACTAGCATGCATAGTGTGTGTGCCTTATTTTATATAGAGGAAAGATGGATTAATGTGCCAAGTTACTTGCAATATTGGGATGCTTTATAAGGATTCGAGTTTATATGTCCCACACAAAGATACGTTTCTTGTCGACTTGTATTGTATGCCCTAGCCTCCAATCAAAGAATTTTCATTTCCTAATAATATAACAAGAGAAGGAAACAAATGAACCCAAGATTCCAACCCTTCCTAATCGATGCCCCCACCCCCACTTTGCTTCTCCCTCTCTTAATTATCTTTCTAATGCTCTCTCCCTACAAGAAAACTATCAATTGTTTTTACTTTATTTTATCAGGATTCTCTTCCTATATCGCCAATTACTTTTATAGTGGAACCTCAACTTTCTTCATAGTATTAGAGTGAGCTAGGTTATTCCACGTGTGAAGCCCAACGGCCACATGTGTTCCACATCACTCGAGTTATGTTGTCTGCATGTTAGGCTTGAAAATTTACCACACGTGAAGGGGCGTGTTGAGAATGAATCGTCACATTCTCACACCCCTCCTATTCAAACGGTCACGATTAAGCCACACTAACATCTTGTGTTGACTTCTTTATAGAAGTTGAGGGGAGAAAGAAAAAGATAAAAGTGAGATAGAAGTTGAGGGGAGAAAGGAAGAAGAGATTTGGAAGGGAGAGAATCGTACTCTATTTTATTAATTAACTCATGTTTAATTACATTAGTAAGTGGATATCAGTATATGGTCCAAAAAATTTAATGGCTGATGGCGTGTGGTACCATCAAATAATTTAAAGTGTACACATAAATTCCATTGGATTTGCCTATTAGTTTGCACGTCCTTTTCCTTTTCCTTTTTTCCTTTTGGATATAATGAGACTACCAATAATAATATACTTGTAAATTGTGATTTGTGACTCATGAGTTTTAACTTCAAAGTCACCACAAAGCTAACATACCTGAGGTGATGAGCTAAACGTTCTAAAAATACATATATAGCCAGAAGCTTACAAAATGAAACTACCAAATCATTACTATTCTAGAGATACGCTTATCCTTTTCTTGAGGTCTTAATTTACAAAAACATATTTTCTTCCTAATAGTCTATATATCGGGTCAAAAGGATCGTCGTGACAAATGGCTCGCACACAATAAAAGAAAGTTTAGGAAAAAGAATTATTTCTATAATATTTGTCCGCACACTATAAGTGCTTTTATCATAAATACGTTGAATTTTTTTATGAAAAACCCTAGTGCTCTCGAAAGTGTTTTCAATTTGCAAGTTCTGTCAAACATAGACATAACAATAAATAAGCTAGGATATTACTCAAAAGTATAAGATGCTTTGCTTCAAAGCACCAAACACCCATGCAAACAAACCAAAAATCCAAGCTTATATGCTTAATAATAATAAAAAAGCCCCCACACCCACGCACATAACCGATCACATCCTCTCCTCAACCAGTTTGTAATCCAACAAACCACCCCCATAGACAAGAGACACCTCTCCCTCTCTATAGGCCCCTGCCCCATTCCCTCCCTCCCTCTCTCTCTCTCTCTCTCTCTCTTCCAAAACAAGGCTTCACTATCAATGGCTTAAGAAACAACCAAAGCAAAGCTTGCGTGCCAGAAACCATTGAAAAATGGCAACCCAATGAGATTTAAATAACAAAGATTAAAACCCATATCCAAAAACTTTATCTTCTCCTGAAAATTTTGAGATTTTTCACACTGATACAGTAGAAACAGAGTCAAACAGTGGGAGAGACAGAGGGGGAGAGAGAGACCAGAACGGTGTCGTTTTGGGTTCGTGGCACATGCTAATGAGAAGTAGCGAGCATTGTGGGAATTGTCAACCTGGGAAAGCCGGGAGAGCATCTGTTGGAGGGTCTTTTCGACTGCATCCATGAAATCACGACGGCTCTGGCTTTCTCTGCTTATAGGATGAGCGATTCAGCTTACAGAGTCGAAACCACGTCGCGCCTCGCCCAATGGAGAATCGACAACTTGGCTTCCTGCACATACCGAAAGTCTGATCCTTTCAAGATTGGCAAGTGGAATTGGTCAGTCATAAATTTCTTCCATCTTTTTTTCTTCAAGTTTTCATTTTCTTTACCAATTTCCTCGATTTAATTCAAATCATTGATTAAGAAGCTTAATCAAGAATTACCCTTTATTCGTTTAGTCACATATATGATAATCTGATTGGTAGCTGGGAATTTTGGTTTGTATATTTTCTGGGATTGGATACTTTTTAACCTTTTTTTTTTTCCTACTTTTGTGTTTTTTTGTTTTTTTGGGTTTGAAATGAAGGCACTTATCTGTGGAGAAGAACAGAGTATTGTTTGTTAAATTGTATCCAGAGATATCGAATTTAACGAGAGAGAATCCGCCGATTGCTTCGTTTATTATTCGAGTGGTGGGTTCTGTTGGTGATCGAAAGGCCTTAACTCATCCAGGTAATGGAATAGATATATTATCCAATGTGTCTGTATTATTGTCACCAAAACGTAGTAGCACGTTATCAGTGTGTAGATACAATATCAATGCATGTCCGTTCTTTACGAGAGAATTTCTGTTAGGATTCACTCGAATGCCGGCTTTTAAGATATTGTTCTTTTTCAGTTTTTAATAGACTCTATCTTTGTTACATATGTTTTAGAAGTTACAAACAAAAAGCTCAAAAGCAATGATGATTTTGTTTGGGCTATTGAGGTTCCCTTAACTGGAAAATTCATCATCGACGTTGAATTCCTTGATTTGAAGACTGCGTCCGGAGCGGTAAGCATCTTTCTTGCTGATCTCTTCCAATTTTTTTGTTAATACAACATTGATGAAATTTGCATAGAGCCAACAAAATCACATTGTTCTTACGGAAATGAGGTTTAGGGTAAGCAAAAGTGTAGGTGCTGAGTTTACTGTTCCTATTTTGACAATGATAATTTGCCATTACATGTATAGGGTGGAGAACCTTGCTCCATTTGGGCTGGAGGATCAACGCAAAAGCGATCAAATGCAACTGCTCTTGCGTCCCTGAGTCGAATGTTAACTGAAGGCATCCACACGGACATCATGATTAACGTGTCTGATGGAAGCATTGGAGCTCATCGGGCAATTCTTGCTGCTAGATCACCTGTTTTCCGGAGCATGTTTTCACATGACCTCAAAGAGAAAGAACTGTCTACCATAAACATCTCCGATATGTCAATTGACGCTTGTCAGGCTTTTCTTAATTACATTTATGGAAACATCGGACAAGAAGAATTTCTGACCCACAGGCTGGCACTTCTCCATGCTGCTGATAAGTACGACATCTCTGACCTGAAAGACGTCTGCCATGAAAGTCTTTTGGAAGACATTGATACAAAGAATGTGCTCGAAAGGCTCCAAAATGCATCTCTATACCAGTTGCCTCAATTGAAAACCAGCTGCATGCGGTACCTTGTGAAGTTTGGGAAGATATATGACATCCGAGATGATTTCAATGCTTTCTTGCTATGCGCAGACAGGGACTTGATAGCAGAAATCTTCGGCGAAGTTCTTGGTGCCTGGAAAGGTTTCTGAAGTCTGCAAAAATTAAAGAAAGAAGTCATAAGCCTGGCTTCGTATCTGTCCTACCTATGAATATGTGGATTGCTAGTGAAATTAGTATCCAGGACTTGTCGTCATGATGATTCTTTAGTGCAGATTGAATTTTTTTTTTTTATGTCTTCATGTACATATATATATATTGGCTCTGAACTGATGACATAGGAGTCGTCATCCGTGTTACAGAAACATATATTCTTGGATTCGACAATGAAATTCGAATGATTTATATCTTGTTCTGTTCCTTTTTCTTTTTCCAGATAACTGGGGCCAAGTGAGTTGATATGTGCAATACTGAAATTACTTCACCATGTTTTCCATCTATTCGGGATCAATTGAACAAGAACCTAGAACAAAGATTTCATCCAAATTTTAACAAAATGCAATCCGACTATCTGAAATGATATCGACCAATATCAAACAATATGGTCGAAACTGTATACAATGGGGGCAAAAGTAAGCATATACAATTTATGGGATCAATATTAGTTTTCACCAAAAAAAAGAGACAAACATTTGTTTGCTGCATAAAATGCGAACGTATTCCTACTCTGATATCAGATAGTTTAGTAAGCAACATCAATGTGAATTCAGAGTCCAACAACTCAATCCAACTTATCCTCAATTCGATTTCTCCTCACCCAGGACTACAGATTAGTAATCATGTCATTAATGTACCGCTAAGGAAAGTAATGAAGACAGAATAGTATAGAAATTCTCCTTTTTACTCAAGAGTCTTAAAACTCAGCGTGAGCAAAGCAACCACAAGGGCAACTGGGCAAGTTTCAAAGCAAAGTTGCTTACCTTGGAGAGAAGCTCTCAGTTGGGATTCTCTCTTCTTCTTTCTAACGTTGATGTAAAGTAAGGGATGCATAAAAATGACAGGTTGAATTAGTGCTAGCAAACCATGACAGAAGAACACCTTCTGGGAGCTGCTTTTTATATGCATTTGCTCATGGAGAGAATATGGAAAGAATATATTAGGACCATCCTTTTATTTTCTTTTTGATTTTTAGGGTGGACTACATGATAAAGTGGGCTTTGGACGCTTGGAGCCATCAAATACATCCATCTATACGGCCAGTACAAACTCAAATAATGAACTCTTCTAACATCCAGCCCAAATTATTACAAAGAGAGATGGAGAAAGGTGTCAATAGGTCGTGTTCGAGTTTATTTATTTACATATATGCCGTGTTTATGTCAACTCAGTTAATCAACAACATGCATGACAATATAAAAACAATCATACAACTCAGACTATTCATAAGAAAAATGAGAAAACTATCAATTAGTAATACTAATATCAGTTTTCTTTGTCAAATAATATTAATACTAATATCAATTGAACAGTCTTGTATACATCAAATGTTATATTTTATAATATGTCGTGTCTGAATTTGTCACCATTTGCATCATGATTTTATAGTTTATTGTTGCTTTTGTTTCTTTCCTTTTTTGTTTACCATTTTGGTGAATGAAGGGTCTCATCCTACAAAATAGCATGTGAAATAATATGATTATTTTACTAGTTGGAAAACGATAAGTTCCCACCCTAATAAAATAGACTTCTCAATAGGAACAAAAATAGAAATAGATTCCTTAGCAGCAGGTAAACGTCTATGTGTTAGGTTCTTCTTTGAGGGGAGGCTTGGAGTTATGGCCACATGTTAAAGTAAGAAGGTTACTGAAGACTAGAAAAGCTTGAAAGCATTGTTTTCCACATTCTGCCAAGTTTTAGCGTCCCGCAACCCATAAGCTATGCAGCATTTGGAACATGTAATAGGCAAACCTTGTTTAATTTCTAAATTAAAAAATATATATTAATATGAGAAAGACAAATCACTCAATACTATTGATTTCATTTATTGAGACGATTGTTTGTTTACGGTATAGAAGTTAGATTTCTAGTCTCATATGTTAATCAATTTAATCTTGTTGATTTTATATCCACTAATAGTCGTGGCCCTAAATGATCATTCTATGAATTTATACCCTATAAAAAGCAACTGTGTCAATAAATAAGTCAAGTTGAAGAAAATATAGGAAAAGTTAAGTTTTCTCAAGAAACCTTTAACAAAATTGGGAGTAATTTAGCTCAACCTAAGACCCAAAACATAACATTAAATCAAAAGGCTAGTCTAATTGTTCTCTTGCTAGATCGTCTTGTTAGATAGGAACCTCTCGACTTTTTGGCGGATTTATATGTAATTGAATGTTAAGGCTGATCTGTGTAAGGGCTATTTCTTGTCCCTCCTTGTGCTTGTATAATGTAATCTCAAATTTATTTATTTTTAATGAAATTCTGTCGTTGCTCTTTCAAAAGATTAAAAATAAAAAAAAATAAAAAAAAAAAAAAGCTAGTCTAAATTCTAAATTTCTAATGGTCACGAGGAGCCTTGAGTGCCTCATGATGTGTCATGCAGCAATCATAAACTCTCATTTGTCTACAAACTGGTTGGACTCCTTATATCAGAATGATGAATACGGTTTTATTTAGAGTAACGATAGAGAGATCAAAAAAATGGAGATTAAACTTGCAAACTAAATGATATGTCACCAATAAGAATGAGTACATTTATCAACGCTTAAGTAATAAACCAATCATCAACTTTCATGTCCTTTAATTTTTAAAATTTAATCTCCCTAGTATTACCCTTTTATCTAGCATTGCCCAAGGCAGAAGTTTGGCCATTAGTTGACTAAAATTCCTCAAACGACAGGGAAAAAAAAACCCAAAAAAGCAGATTAATTGATGCTAATTACTGATTTCTTGTACTTAATTCCTTGTCAAATTCAATCACAATCTCAAACTTCATATATAATCCAGCAAAATAATGTTTGACTAATGGAACATAGTTACTAAAATAGTCAAATTGCCCTTTTTTGAGACCACTGATTTTTCCACCAAAATTTTCGAAATCTCATCCAACCATACATCCAGATAAAATAAATAAATAAGACTGTTTGCAATGTTTTTTTTTAAAATTATATTATTCCCCAAAATTACTCAAATTCCCTTAAAAGGTAACTTTCAAATTGGAAGAAATCCCACCACTTTCCGTTATTAATGCAGAAGGAGGAAGCAATTTTTGCTTCCAAAAACAGGCAAAAACAGAGTTTTAAAAACAGGAGAAAAGCCTCTTTAGACACACACTTCTTCTCTTCACAAAATATTGACAGATGGGAAATTCAACTCTCCCTTCTTTTCTTCTCTCAGTTCTTCTCTTCTCTTTGTTTGAGATCCCAGCACATGCTGCCAAAAATGTATGCATGCATTGCTTTCTTTCGTTTCGTCGAATTAAGTTTTTGAAGTTTCGGTCTGATCAAATTCACTAATGGACTTGAAATGATTTCTTTGTTTCAGTCTTACATTGTGTACTTAGGAGCAGGTCCTCATGTTCTGGACTCTTTGTCCGCCGATCTCGATAGCATCACGAATTCTCATTACAATCTGCTTGGAACAGTTTTGGGAAGGTATATGCATTCTGTGTAGGTTTGAAATTTTTTTCCCCATGCTAATATGGTTTGTTCCCATTTGTTAAACAGCAATGAAAGGGCACAGGAATCAATATTTTACTCATATACGAGAAATATCAATGGCTTTGCTGCAATTTTGGATGATGAAGAGGCTGCTCAGATTGCAAGTAATATTTCTATTTGCAGCTTCCTTTCTTTCCGACGTTACTTTTTTTCTCTTTTTTTTTTCACAATGCCTTTTCTATGAACTGCAGAGGATCCGAATGTTGTGTCTGTTTTTCTAAACAGAGGAAGAAAACTACACACAACTCGTTCATGGGATTTTCTTCGATTGGAAGAAAACGGCGAAATCCGGGCCGGCTCTATTTGGAAGAAGGCACGGTTAGGTGCAAATACAATTATCGGAAACCTTGATACTGGTAATCTTATTGCTTTACAACTTAGGTTAAATTGTACTATTTGAAGTGTAAAATCGACCTCATTCTTTGCTTTCCTTGATATATTTCTGCACCAATAAATGTTGCATGAGTATTTGACCTAACCACATTAGTTCAACGTTTATCATATTATATGAAAGTTCAGGGAAGTGATATATGATAGTTTAGATTCAAATGTAATAATTTTTTCAAACCCTACCAACCAAAAATGATTTTTGACCTAACCATAATGATTATGACCAAACCACTTTCATATTTTACAGCATTTTGCAAGTTGATGTCAAATTCTCTGAATTATAAACAAACCAAATGTAATTTTTTTTTGTTTTACTTCACAACATAAAGAGAATATTTTTTCGTAGAAATTAACTGCAGTAAGAAATGCAGATCAGTCGAGATTGTGCTTCTAATTTCTTCATCATTGGAATTTTCTCGTAAATATGAACAAAGTAATTTGGCTGTAAAATTTTAATTAAAATAGAATTGGAAGGATATTCTAAACAGACAAGAAATTGATACAAAATTTATAATTTATATACGATTTATTGTCTATTTAAGAAATTTTAGTTCTATTTTTGAATAAAAATTTATAACTAGTTTTATTTGTGAATATTTCTTTTCTTTGGCATATTTTCTCCATGCGTTCTAGTAATTTTCCATTATGTATAGCATATTATTTTGTGGGCAACACTAGTCATTTGTCAATCATGCTTTTCTGATATTTTCTTGTTGTGTGCTATGTCTTTATTGGTTTTGTGATAGGTGTTTGGCCGGAATCAAAGAGCTTTAGCGATGAAGGGATGGGACCAATCCCATCTAAATGGCGTGGAATCTGTCAGCTGGACACCAAAAATGGTTCTCGTTGCAATAGGTCCATTCTCTTCTCCACTTCTTGCTCTTTTTTCTCAAATACTTCATTTTTTAAAGTAGATTACATCGTTTGAAGGGTTCATTGGTCCCAATTTGTATATTCAGTGTAATCACATCTTACTTAAGTCTGTCTCTTACCCGGATGAATACTGGCTGCTAATACATATTGATGCCACATTACATAAACAGTTAGAAATCGTTCATTCATTACATAAACAGTTAGAAATCGTTCATTCACGCAAGCAGTTATCCTTAGCGTTGTCCATTAGATACTTGCTCACTTAATATGTGCGCACTAACGACCTGTCTTGATATTTCACTTATTAGGCACTTGTTTAAACTATGTGCAAGTGAACGGCTGTTCTTAGCACTTCACTTATTAAACACTTGCCCGACTAATGTAGGATAGGTTCTCACCAATATGTTGGTTTCTACTACTTAGGAACAGCTTTCATTCATGTGGAAAGTGATTGGGTAATTGACTTTTGAAAGTGAAATAGCATACGTTGGGAATTGTCGGGCTACATCTATCTAAAACGCAAACTTTAATATAAAGTTTGAAAACAAAGGGGGGTCCTTGGTACAAAAGTTCCCTAAAGTTGTGTCTCCCACCTTTTTTTCCAGTATTATATATATTTTAGCAATTTATCACATATCATGTTGGAGAAAAAAATTTCATTGTGCTCGGAACATGGATTTTATTATATGTTATTATATACGTTGAAGAAAGTTTTATTTTTAAATATTATTCCACTTGTATAATAACATATAATGTATCACTCTATAGTTTGGGCACACTTCTCTCCAGGTTGGACGGCAAGAATATTTTGGAATTGTGATGGTAAAAATATGCTTTGGGAGTCATCAAAAGAAAATGTTCAGATGACAAGAAAAGCAATTTCCTCACTCATATCCGCATTTAGAGGCTTTTGTTTGGCCAACTGGACCCAATAAATCTGGAAAATAAGTCAACTGGATCATTGTTTATTTTGTACATTTACATCACAGGCACGTAATACCAACTATTCTAGCATTGTTTGTATCATACAAGATCATTTGGGGTTTGAACAAATCTAATCCAATTAAACAATTATTTACTATTTAATATCATATTTAGATCTGTTGCTGTGTTTTGTTCATTTGCTTAATGCACATCACATCGTTATTTAATTTTGTTATTGCTGTTGTTTAACTAGGCGACAATGGCTAATGTAATTCGGATTAACACCTATGCAGGAAGCTGATCGGAGCAAGGTACTTCAGCAAAGGATACGCCGCGTATGCTTCCATCGTTAACTCCACTGCAGCCAAGTCCATCCAGCCCAATGCTCGTGACCATGCCGGTCATGGCTCACACACCCTTTCAACGGCAGGTGGTAATTTTGTTCCTAGAGCAAGTGTTTTCGGTAATGGCAATGGCACTGCAAAGGGTGGATCCCCAAAAGCTCGCGTGGCTGCGTACAAAGTATGCTGGCCTCCAATCAATGGCAACGAGTGCTTCGATGCAGACATCTTGGCCGCATTTGAAGCTGCAATTAATGACGGTGTTGATGTGCTCTCGGTGTCTCTTGGTGGTGAAGCTATAGAGTTTTTTAGTGATGGGATTGCAATAGGGTCCTTCCATGCTGTTAAGAAGGGGATTACTGTGGTGAGCTCAGCTGGGAATTCAGGTCCGACTCCTGGGTCAGTGTCGAATGTGTCACCGTGGATGCTCACAGTTGGAGCTAGCACTATCGATCGCGAGTTCTCCAGTTATGTTACTCTTGGCAACAAGAAGCATCTCAAGGTATATAAATTTAACACCTTAATCGCTAGTCGTGTGTTTATTGTAACAAGTAATGCTATAGGGGTCACATTAATCTATGACATGACACGGTAGTCGGTGTGCAAATACAAAGTTTTATGTAGGCAATTAACCCTAATTGCTATTAGTCTGTTCATCATCACGAATAATGCTAGAGAAATCACATTGATTTACAACATGAACAGTTTAACATCCTTACCATATTCTTTTTAGGCATTGTACTTCAAATGCAATCCTTTACAAGTATGAAAATTCTTCTCGTTGTACTGATAGTATTCCAACGTTTGTTACTAGGGAGCAAGTCTTTCCTCTACAGCTTTGCCACCTAAAAAGTTCTACCCATTGATAAGTGCATGCGATGCTAAAGCTGCTAATGCGTCTGGTTCTGAAGCGTGAGTAACATCAATTTTCAATGATATGCCGTGTATAATGTACATTAACTGTATCTTCTCGAACTTCTTCAGCCATCTCTGCAAACCTGGAACCCTCGATAAAAAGAAGGCAAAGGGGAAAATTTTGGTTTGTGTTCGAGGGCAAAATCCAAGAGCCGACAAGGGTCAACAAGCTATTCTTGCAGGCGCTGTTGGAATGATTTTGGTTAATGATAAGCTAAGCGGGAATGAAATCATAGCTGATCCTCACTTGCTTCCAGCTTCACATGTTAATTATTCTGACGGAAAATCTGTCTTTGCCTACATCAAGTCGACCAAGTACATATCCTGATCTTTCATTTCCTGTTTTCTTTACCTGAAAATTTCATGATTAATCTTCTAGCCTCTCATTCAATGAAAATCCATCAGGAATCCTATGGCTTACATTAATCGTGTAATGACGGAACAAGGAACAAAACCTGCTCCATATATGGCTTCATTCTCTTCGAGGGGACCTAACGCCATTGAGCAGTCAATCCTTAAGGTATTCCTTTGAAATTATTATGTATAATGCTTCCTCAAATTAGTCTATCTAACTTGTTCTTGTTTGCACATCAGCCTGATATCACAGCGCCAGGAGTGAGTATAATTGCTGCTTATACTCAAGCAACCGGGCCAACTGGTCAGAAGTTCGATAACCGGCGTGTATCTTTCAATACACAATCCGGAACTTCCATGTCGTGCCCGCATGTATCTGGAATTGTCGGTCTTTTGAAAACCCTTCACCCGACATGGAGCCCTGCAGCTATTAAATCTGCAATCATGACTACCGGTAAAAGTTTCCCCTTCTGATTTAAGTCACCATAATTCTGTCACACGTGTTCGAATTGTTAAGTTTATTCGTTGGTTCCTTCTGCAGCAAGAAAACGAGATAACAACAAGGGCACAATGCTGGACTCATCCAAGGCCAGAGCAACACCGTTTGCTTATGGTGCAGGACATGTTCAACCAAACCGTGCGATGGACCCTGGACTTGTTTATGACCTAACTACCGATGATTACTTGAACTTCTTATGCGCTCATGGCTACAACGCAACGCTGCTCAAAGTGTTTTCTAAAGAGCCACACAAATGTTCCAAGGCATATAGTCTTTCGGATTTTAACTATCCTTCTATAACAGTTCCCAATCTCCGTGACACTCCAGTAACTGTGACTAGAAAGGTTAAGAACGTCGACTCTCCAGGCACATATGTAGTTCGTATTAAGGAACCGGTGGGAGTTTCTGTTACAGTTAAGCCTAGTACCTTGCAATTCAAGAGCAGTGGCGAAGAGAAGAAGTTCAACGTTGTTCTGAAGCTTAAGGTTCAAGGGCCTGAAGACTACGTATTTGGAGAGTTAAATTGGACGGATGGGAAGCACAATGTCAGGAGTCCTATTGTTGTCATGCACTATCAGAGATGACAAAGTAGTTCAATTCATGTTCATCATTGTTTAGAGCTTTCAAGATATCTGAATTTTTGGTTAGGAAGATGTATTTATACGTCCTCTCTGTCGTTGGGAAAAGATTTACTTATCGGAAACATCAGTGCAAAATAAGGGGAATAAAGAAGTTGTAGTATTCATTTGTTTATCATGGTACACATGTTATATAAATTTTATAGTTATGGCAACTTCTGCAATTCTTGAAGAAGAGAAGAAGATCCCGCAGGGATTGCAAGTACTTAGCTAATTACGCTTACCCCGCGTTTCGATGAGGAAATTTAAGGGTTATAATTATTCCAAAGTCATATCTTTATATATTTTTTCATCTGTACAAAATTATAAGAAGTATGAAGTTACACCACCAACACTCCAAACAACCAAATTAGATACTCAATACACCGCGAACAAACGCCAACCCCCTGTTAAACTTAAGCAACCACACACCATGAACCAAAATAGATAAAAACTTCATACTCGGAGCACCACGAAAATATGAAATAGGCATCGTATTCAAGTGCCAGAACCTGATGTTTCATTTGAACACAAGTTTCAGCGTCTTTAAAAGTAGAAATACCCTGATTAATCAATATAACAAGTAGAGATGTCAAAACAGAATAGTAAAACGGAATCATCAGTCAGTGGGAAAAAGAATTAAATAGTAAGAAGGACGGGAAAGAGTAGATACAAAAACAACAGAAAGTTGACCAGCTCGGAGACCAGTGATGAGATGGCGGTATTTACTGAGAGATGGTACTGATTCACCAGAGGAAGTAGCAGATTTCGTGGGATGCTGCCATGAAAATAGAGTTTGGAATCGATTCATCTCTCAGCGAATAGAGCACGATCAAGTACGTACAGATTGTCCATCTCAGCAAGTGGTGTTTTTGGTAAAAGTACTGAATGGTAATCGATGGCGGTGGGGATTTGAGCATCGTCGTCGAGATTCAAAGGCCTAGAACAGAAGCTTCTGGAAGTTATCCAATGACAAGGTCTGTCGTGGCTGTTCTGGGAGAGATGCGGAGATTTTGAAGCTTCTAGAATATGCAAGCACGACCTGCAAGCACGTCTCCGAAAGCTGGAAATGGGTTGTTGAAATTTATCCCAGTTGCTGGGTTGTAGAGAACGCTCACACATGGAAGGCACACATGGAAATTTTTCCCAGTTGATGGTGGGCCCAGTTGCTGGAAATGGGATCTTTCTGTTGGTAACAAGATCCAGAACATGGTCGGCACTGTGTCCAAGTGAGACTGCTGCCGGTGTCGAATGCAAGCGAGAGGTGCTTCTGGGGCGTTTTTGGATTTTCTTGATTTTTTGCAGATCCACGGTGGAGTTTGTGAGAGTTTCACAGTGATGAAAAATTGAAAGAGAACCGACACAGCTTTTCG
>JAOTRO020000013.1:0-10846 GCA_028566515.2 Pyracantha coccinea | reverse complement strand
CTGTATGTGTTCATGGGATTGTTTGAATTTGGTAAGATTAAGGTTACTGCTTTACTCAGATTCCCATTTGAGTATTCATGGTTTTGTTTGAATTCTGTAAAAACCCAGTTTCAATTTTGTGTTTTGATTTCAACCCAGTTTCTGTTCCAGCATTTTTTTCGTGTTAGTTCTTGGAATTTTATTGGGTTTCTTTGAAAACCGAGTTAAAATTTCGTGTTTTGATTCCTACCCAACTTTCGTTTCAGCATTTTTTTTTGTTTATCCTGAGAATTTTATTGGGTTTCTTTAAAAACGCAGTGAAAGCTCGTTTTTTGATTGCAACCCAGTCTTTGTTTCCGCTTTTTCTGTTGTTATATGGATGAAGTGGAGTCTTGTAATTGGAACATTGGGATTGAGAATGCAGTTTCAGAGTGGAAGGAAGAAACTTTAAAGTTTGATTTGTGGCGATTTTCGTAACCATTTTTGAGTTATTGTTTTAGGGATTTAATTGTGTTTATGAGGTAAGTTTCAGTTTTTTTTTATTGTTCAATTGTTTGCAGTATATCAAGCTTGGCTCCAACATTTTGAAACTTCTTATCTCATATTTGAGAAATGCTCACTAAGAACTTGGTGCATGGATGCCATTTTCTTCGTGTGGATGAATCATTGCGTATTTAATAAAAGACGATGAATTATAAGCCTGGAATCCAGTCTCAACTTGAAGTGAGTTTTATTTTCTTTCTCTGATGACTAAAATTTTTTCCTGCAGCAGTCCAATTGTAGAATTTCATTACCGTTTATGCATTAATTTCGTTTTCCACAGTGTTACCTAAAAGAACTAACGTAATGTTTTTCGGCATAAGCAATGGGAATAAGCTTTTGAAGTGATGGTTTTGAATGTTGTGCGGTTTCTTGTAACAGATGGAATCACTGGGTAACGGACCAATACATGAGTTTGAGGATGAGAGTCTTTTTACTCCAAAGACAGAGGCTCAAAAGACACGTTCTATTGAAGCAGTGGGAGAATGTTCGTTTTCAGGAGGTTCACAAGGTAGCGGTGATAAAGTGTGGAGGAATATTGTTTTTAGAAGCATAAAGACTGTTGTTTTCTCAACTAAACTCAACTTGCTTATGCCTTTTGGGCCGCTAGCGATACTTGTCTATAAGCTAACCGGCCATAATGTAAGTTGCAACTCCCCCTTCCTGGCTCATTACACCGTTCAATTTTGTATCTAATTTATGGATGTGAATTGCAGGGTTGGGTCTTTGTTTTGAGCTTGTTGGGTATAACACCTTTAGCTGAGCGTTTGGGTTATGCTACTGAGTAAGTACTATTTTCCCTCTCTTCTTTCTATATCCTACTAAATTGAATTTTTGAGAAGCTAAGTCAACCTCATCTTTGTTTTTATAGGCAGCTGGCATTCTATACTGGAGCTACTGGTAATGTATTCTTGTTTTTTCTGTGCAATCTACCTCGTACTCCTTTTTGGTTCATTGAATCAAATTGCTCATTTTCTATACTAGAGTTTGACTTTGCTTGATATTGCTGAAAATTTCGGAAAAAGAAAACAAAAGTTATCTTGCTGAAAATCATAAAAAAAATTATCTAGGTTGCATACTTGATGAGGAAATGATCTTTATCTTATTATTTCCAGCCACACTTGCTTTCATTTTTCTGAAGGAATTCAGCTTTATGTAGGATATTGATTAAGGTGCCGGAAGGCTATTATGAAATTCTCCACTTTTATATGCGCAAGCATGGATAATATATATGTGTGTATATATATGTGTATGTGTGTGTGTGTGTGTAGGCTTGGTAAGCGTAAGCTATTTAAGTAGGCTCGAGAAGGGTGGAGCTTCGCTCTGCGGAAGGGCCTTATTATTATATTAGTAAAGCGCATATATATATATATATATATTATACACACTTTACATAGTTGTATTTGCCTTCTGTTATAAAAACTGTCGTGTGCTACGGTGATCGTCAAACTCACATTGATACTTGGGCCAGAAGCGTCGAGTATTTAGTCTTGTATAATTACTGTCCTAGTGTTTTGTGACTCTTGTCTTATAAAATGGTCAGTGACAACTTTTCCTTTTAGGCTCAGTTTTTGATATATCAAATTGGAACTTGCAGTTGGGGGTCTTTTAAATGCTACTTTTGGAAATGCAACTGAACTGATTATATCAATTTATGCACTGAAACGTGGAATGTTACGCGTTGTTCAGCAGTCGTTATTAGGCTCTATTCTGTCAAACATGTTGCTGGTGCTTGGCTGTGCATTCTTCAGTGGTGGACTTGTTTTTCAAGAGAAAGAACAGGTGTTTAACAGGGTAAATATATCGGCTCTCTTCTTTCCTCTAGAATTTCCAACTCCTTCATCTTTCATTCTGAAGCTTATGTATATTGGACAGGCAACTGCTGTTGTGAACTCCGGCTTACTGCTAATGGCAGTCATGGGCCTACTTTTTCCAGCTGTCTTGCACTACACTCACACTGAGGTTCATTTCGGGAAGTCAGAGTTGGCACTTTCAAGATTTAGCAGCTGTATCATGCTCCTGGCATATGCTGCTTTTCTTTTCTTCCAGTTAAAGAGTCGGCATAATCAATATGTGCCTTTAAATGAGGTTAGCTGAGTTCTTTTTTTCTTTTTGTGCGTAAATAATTTCCTTTTATTTTTATCATCCTCGTAGTTGTTATTAGTATGGTTCATGTTTTAATTTGAGTCTTATTTCATCATTTGGCTTAGAAATTGTGACTGTTTTCGCACCATATGAATTTTGTGGTGGTATGTTCTGTATGAACTCAGGAAGGGATTCAGAATGAAGAGAACGCAGATGACGATGAAGCTCCTGAGATCTCTAAATGGGAATCAATAATTTGGCTATCAATAATGACTGCTTGGATCTCAGTCGTATCCGAATATTTAGTTAATGCGATAGAGGTAAGACGAAGATTTTGTACTTGGGCTTTTTAGATTATACATCTTAATAACGTTTCAATTTTCCCTCTCTCTGCTGCCTTTTATACTTGTTATTTGTTAATGTGAGTAGTTGTTGCTTTGCAGATTGCAAGTGATTAACTTTCAAAAGTTTTCATGGGAAATTAATCTTTCAAAAATATTTCAGTGGCTTGGAAAAAAAAAAAATCGGTGGGATCAAAGTATGGTGGAAGTTTGGCAACTCGTTGTCATGTGTTTATATATATGATTAATGAGCTTTGACGTTGGATGGTTGTTTTGTAGGGAGCATCTGTAGCATGGAACATGCCAATTTCATTTATCAGCGTTATTTTGCTCCCAATTGTGGGTAATGCTGCAGAGCATGCCAGTGCTATTATGTTTGCCATGAAGGACAAACTTGTAAGTCTCAAGCTTTGTTGACGTCTTGTGGTTTCTCTTACTTTGTGTTCCAATAACCATGAGTTTTTCTGTAGGACATTTCTTTGGGAGTGGCAATAGGGTCATCAACGCAGATATCCATGTTTGGGGTGGGTACTCGTATGAAAGTTTTTAATGTCATTATCATGTTTGTTATAAAACGATGTTTATATTTTGTTATATACTATCATCTGGACTTATGCCTGTTAATGATTCAGGTTAATAATAATATTTCAGAATCATGCTTTTCTATTTCTCATATATAAATACCTAAAAACTTTTTGTTTTCGTTACTGCAGATTCCTTTCTGCGTGGTTGTTGGGTGGATTATGGGGCGCCCTATGGACTTGAACTTTCAGCTTTTTGAGACGGCAACACTTTTCATAACTGTCTTAGTGGTAGCCTTCTTACTGCAGGTATGCATTCCAATTCCTGAGATTAAGAACAAAATCATGAAATGTCGTTTTTGAAGTCGATTTGTCTGAATAGCTGAAGAGCTTTAAATTTTGAACGATCATATCTTTTTTCACTATCATGTGCTCATTGTTATCTTTCCATTTGATAATTTCGTTTTCAACATTACATTCTGTTTTTTTGTTGATCTTGGCTTTGTTTGCAGGAGGGAACTTCTAATTACTTCAAAGGGTTGATGCTTATTCTTTGTTATCTGATAGTTGCTGCAAGTTTCTTTGTTCACGTAGATCCTTCTCCTGCACCAGGTACGCCCCCCATCTAGCTGCTGGAGACCTCGCCCTCTTTTGTGTAAATTGAATTATTCATACTGTATCGACAGCATGCTGTCTACTGAAAGAGTGCGGAAAGTTTGTCCTTTACATATTTTTGTGTAATCTTGTAGGGGAAACGCAAGTAAAAACGTAAACATGGAAGCTTTTGAAGATGACTATAAATAGAAGATGAGCCTGTTTGAGGAAGTCTACGTGCAGAATGAGATGCGATATTGGAGATGATATGTAGTTCATACATAAGTCAATGAAGCTGTTGATTCTTAAGCTGGATCGGATCTGCAAATGATTTGGGGTCGTCGTTCTGTTTGTACATATATACGAGTTTTCGACTGGTTTTTGTTTTCGGCCAACTTCTGCTTGTTTTGTTCAATGAATATTATGGTGGGGAGGTATATGTTGGCTTGGATGTAAACCTTGAATAAGATGAGGGGGAAAGTGGTAAATCATGTATGTTATATTGTTACATGGAAAAGCTATTTTTTCCTCTCTGTTTTGTGATGGTACATTTTGCTTCTTTTTTTTTTTGGGTGGGGGGTAAGAAATTTGTTACTTTGCAGTTGATAAAATACTTTTTAACTAAAATAGTTTTTAAGATTGGCGTAAATTCTCATTTTACTTCATGTTAATGAAAATTGATATAAGTGGTTCTTGAGTTTATCTATGGTGATTTATTTTTGTTCTTTTGTGAAAAATTTGTCATTATCCTCGTTAAATGGTCAAGTAAACGATCACGTAACCACTTTAAAGGTATTTTTGTCAAACTAACTCCTCCGCTTAATAAGATATGCCAATTTTTTTACAGAATGGCCAAAATGATTTAAGATAGACAAACTCAAGCACCACTTTTATCGATTATCATTGTCAGATATCAAAGTGAGAAGTTATGCTAATTTCAAATGCTATTTTGGCTAAAAGTCTTGCTCTCCTAATGTCCTCATTTTGAGGACTTGTGATGACCAAATATATATTAACTACAAGATTATATTAGTTTAAATCTAAAAGCTTAAAACTCCGATTATTTAGTGATTCAAAGCTAATTGCAGCCGTACAATGATTGTTGATGTGCTGGCGTCGAATTATTTTTTTACCAGAGATTCTCCTTGGGGATTATATTCACACATCCCAAATTACTTCTTACACACCATTTTAAATTTTTTAATATTTATTTATCAAATGCCAGTGGTGTGTAGAAAATATTATAAAATTAAAAAAATGTGGAAGAAATAATTTGGAGTGTGAATATAATCTCTCTTCCCCTTTTGAGTTTTGACATTTTGTAGATACACTTTAATTTTCTTATTGCTTGTACATAACGGCTTTGAATATATTATTCGACTTTGGATTGTGAATTGGAAGTGGCTAGAAAAAACCATCCCCCTTACTTTTAGAAATTTAACAAACTCACAAAACTTTTCTTCATCTCAAAACATTTTAGACAATTTTCTTTTATTATTAGCAATATTTTTTATTTCGACAAAAACCAAATCAGGAGTCACACTTTACAATAATTTTAAATTAAAAAAATATCCTTAATAATAAGAAAAATGCCCTCGATAATAATAAAAAATTGTCTAAGAGTTTTTGAATAAAATCAAGTTTTGCGAGAGGTTATTAATTTTTTAAAAGAGTAATGCCAAATGATTTCCGCTCACTCTTTTTTTCTTTTTCACTATTAAGATGAGAGATAAGTATAGGTGCCCAGAGAGAAAAAATGTGTACATAAATTAATTTTTCAAAATATAGATGAATAATCGTAGCACGAAGGAATTGGATGCCAACAACTTGTTTAGTTCGTACCAAACTGTCAAACTTTTTGCCTCACCAGAAAAGAAAAACAGTTGTAATTGTTTCTTTCATTTCTTTGACTTGTTTGATCTGCTTACTGCAGAAAGATGACATATATATCTGCCTACTTTCTCTGACATGCAAAATTTGTACCTTGTTTTTGAGGTGCATGCCAATCTGTTTATTTCATCTGTCAAAGTTTTGAGGGGGGAGAGAGATGGGTGGTGGTGAAACAGCAGAAGATCAGCAGCTACCGTTGCTCCAACCTCTCAAAAGAACAGGTAATCTCAACTCATCCCAATATTTCTGACAATTTTTTTTGAATTTTATGCATATGAAATTAGATTTTGCTGCAAGGAAATCTGTTAGAACCAAGGGAAGTACAAGATTTGTTGACAAGTTGCACGTGACCGTTTGTTTTAGCGACACTCGATCTTCGTTTTGTTGGAGTAAATCATGAGTTAGAACTTTCATGGACGACAGTCGTTGATAGGAAACAAAAGAATTTTGAAACCAGAGGACTCAGGGGTGCCATGTTTAGAGCTTGTAGAGCTTTCACATGGCAAGTTCAGGTGGTTCTATCTAATAAGCTGGGTAGTGTAGTAGTTTTTGGGTAGGTTTGACTGGCAGTTGTGGGGAGTGTGCGAACAAACCAACCCCTAGTGGTCCTAATTCCTCCCTTAACAAACATGATGCTTGTGATCTTTTCTCCAAAATTTGAATGTCTTACTCATGTGCTTGTAATATTGATTTGGGACGCCATGGTAGCATCCCTCAGTGTATACAAGTCTCTCTCTCTCTGTACTCAAGAAACTTGTCTTAGCATCCGAATTAGTTTTTATAGTTTTCTTAGGGGTTTTGGTTCTGACCCCCTTATCTTAGCTGTCAAGGTATTTCTCTTTTGCTTCTTTAATAAGTTTCCTCCGTGCCGTCGAAGTTGAACCAAAATATAATGATGTGGAGGTGTTAATTTTGATATGAACTTTTGTTATGTATAGGAACCATATGGACTGCAATAGCACATATTATAACAGGTGTAATAGGAGCAGGAGTATTATCTCTTGCATGGAGTGTGGCTCAGCTGGGGTGGGTTGCAGGTCCATTGCTTATGATTCTCTTTGCTTCAGTCACCATTCTTTCCAACAACCTCCTCTCCGACTGCTACCGATTCCCGGATTCCGATAGCCCGACGAGAGTCGGATCCTACTTGGAAGCTGTCAAGGTCTACCTAGGTTAGCATTTCTAACCCTCCTCTATAAATAGACTAACTTTTATTTTTGCGATCTTTCTAGCATCCCATTGTCAATTTTGATCAAAACATGTATAGACCTCTTATGAGATGTAGTCATTTAGATGTAGGGTATGTGGCATGCATTTGTTGGGTGGCGATTTCTTCACTCTCATTTTGTCCATTTGCACCTATTTCTTTTCGGTTTTCCTGTTCTTTCTTCAAATATCAATTACGAAAGTATAGGATCAACCGGAAGGAGCGCAAATAGACAAATTGAGGGTGTAAAAGTCGTCATTCTTAAAATTAAGGGTTATTTCCTAAATGCGTGCAAACTTTGTTGAAAAACGGGACTAGTTATACTGTACTAAGATTGTGAATGATAGGACAATCGCCCACATGTAAGTAGTAAAGGACATTTTTGAGTCACTCAATTTCACATTGGCAACTTAGTCTAACATGATTTATGTGTATATCGTATACAGAGTTTTAATTTTGATGTGTGTATGATTGAATTTTAGGAGAGAAGAGTCAAACAGTGTGTGCAATATTTGTACACGAGAGCTTGTATGGCTGTGGAATCGCTTACGTTATTACAGCTGCTAGCAGCATCAAGTAAGTCCTTGTCAAACCTTAATCTGCTTATTGATTTTTTTTTACTTGTGGGACTTGTCTTGCAAAATCTAACGTGATTTAATTGAATGATTGTTTGCATGCTTTTAAGTCCTGTATTTGAAAAAATTCTAGCGTTTGCGTGCCAGATCACATGACTGTACGGTCACACACAATAATTAGTTTGAGAAAATTTTAGCATCTACTTGTCAGATCACATGACTGTGCGGCCAAACACGATAAAAGATCGTATGTATTTTCTTTTCTCTCGTTCATGCCCATAGATAGATCGATTGAGAGAGGCCACATACTACAGTTACACGCAAAAATTCTCTCCTAAGTTTGGGTGAAAATCAAGAGAGGTGATTTTCACACTCTTTTTAGCGCCTCACACATCGCTCTTTAATCTGACTATTAGATTGAGTAAATTAAACGAAAACAACAAATTAAACAAGGTTGTGCGAAAAGATTAAAAAAAGAGTTACTCTATACCAAAATCATATGAGTCACTTGGGTTTATGGTCCCATTTTTTGGAAAAAGAAATTGGGTCAAGTTGCTTAGCAGATTGGACCATAATCCAATTGAAAATGAGCCATACAACTCATTTTCGGATGGGCCAGGCTGTTCTTGTACATCTGGGCCAATAAGCTCATAACCTTTCTTGGGCTCCTAAGGGAGTAGTTTGTTAGTGTGTCGGGACATGGTTTGGTACAGTAAATGTCATAATATCAGTGGTTAGAGATTTTTTTTTTTAAATATCCAACCATTTGTATTATGGGGTCGTGTTCCCAGCCGGCACACTGAAAAATATTTTGCATCAGAGGCAACAAAAGGGTTTTTAAGATTAAGGTAGATTAGAATGGTGTAGGTCAAAATCTACAAAGCTAAAATCCAACTTGAGTCGATCAAGAGAAAATATTCGGTGGAGATATCTGATTAGAACAACTCTCATATCGGATGATTGTGCACCTCTACTCAAATTTTCTCGCCGACTAGAGCGTAGGGATCTAGACATGAAATGATATAGTGACGAAGCATAGCACAAAGCAACAAAGCAAGAGATGCCAATTGCCGAGGCAGACTTGAAATTGACAATAATTTGGAGCCTCTGTAACCGACCTAGCAATTTCTGCAATGTGAGGACAAGCTTGACATAATAATGTTGATGCAAACACATATCAACTTGACATGAGAAAAAAAAGGAAGGAGATGCTCGTGTTAGAAAAACTACAAACTCATTACATGTGGGTTAGGGTTTTGCTACAAGTAGCCGTCCACGCGCTAGTGACTTCTATCTACTAATGCAGACAAATCTACTCGTTAATCAATAGTTCGGTGTCGATTTGTATATGTTGTGTGCGCCGATTCGCGTATGCAGCAACCGCGAGTATCAAATTGACTCCACCGTAGCTCCACCTAGTTGTTGGATGGAGCCGACGCCGGTGAGGGAGAAGGTGGCGAAGGCCGTCAATGGTTCGCTTACTTGACAAAGACGATGAAACCCAAATGATACGTTTAGTAGCGGAATATCCAATACTTCGAAGTATCGTAGCAACATCAGAAAGTTTTCAGATGAAAATTATTATATCACAACCTTTTTTGGTTCATTGGCCACATGTATAATCGGAGTGCTTTCAATTGAGAAAGACCACGTACTTTCCAAGAAATTTGTTTGCTTGAGAAGGGGACTGACCACCAACCCACTCACCTCTGATTCTGAAAAGGCAAAGTCATGTATAGAAATCAATTAAAAATAAAGTGAGGACCAAAGTTAGAAAACGGGTAAAAGATGAACATGACATGATTGATAGCTCCATTTGTCCAATTTCTCATAGTATGAGAATCTTTTCCGTGGAAATCTCTGTTTCTTTTTACACATCAAAGTAGGCTTAAAGAAATCTTTTTCGTAAAAGTTTCTGTTTTATTTTACAGACAAATCATAGTTTGACACATCGTATAAATTTTTTCTTTTTTGTGCTTTTAACAAGTGAACTTTAGTATATATGTTAATTTGTGATTTACAGGTAAGAAATGAGATAAATCCTTAAATTAAGGACCCAAGAAATGCTCGCAAGGCTACATATAGTAAAGCCAAGTATGAATTAGGGAGAGAAATGGAAAATCCAAGTGTAAATTCAAGTTTGGAAATTAGGAAGTTCCTATGTTCCTACTGCTAGTCTGATAAGCATGGCAGTCCAACACCCTCTTGAGTTAGCCAATACTGGTTCCTGTGATGAGGATGGCCATCCACTAAGAACTGGTAAACTTATCTTAGTCTAATTCAATTAAGCGTAGGCTAGCGGTTTTAATACTCATCTTTTAGCTTCATGCACTCGTTATGTGGATGTGGAAAAAAATTATATATATAATATTCAGTATGGAGGGCATACAGCTAAATTTGGAGCTTGAAAATCGCTGTCTCGAGTTTACTGTATCATTTGGTCTTGAACTTACGTAGTTTCTGGTGAGAAACTCATCAATTAATCAGGAACTCTATTGAGTTGTGTGGCTCATATCATCACTGCTGTGATTGGATCTGGAGTTCTGTCTTTGGCATGGAGTACTGCACAGCTAGGCTGGATTGGAGGGCCAGTTTGTTTGCTTAGTTTTGCGATTGTCACCTACATTTCTTCCTTCCTCCTTTCGGATTGTTACCGGTCTCCTGATCCTATCACCGGAACTCGAAACAAATCTTACATGAATGCTGTGAAAGTGAATCTCAATAGTAAAACACTGAAAACCTCCCTTTTTGGCTCTTTTTGTTCTGCGTAGTCTTCTGTTAGGATATTTTTCTAATAGATTGGATTCTTTAACGTGAGATTCTGATTTAGTTCAGTGATAGTTCAGGTAGAAAAAAGACCTGGTTTTGTGGTTTCCTTCTATATTTCAGCATGTTTGGAACTGGTATTGCTTATGTGATTACCACTGCAACCAGTATGAGGTACTAACTAGCTTCCCTACTGAATGCTGTGCTTTTCGTGTTGCTTGGTTTTGTTTCGGCCCCTGCCATAAGAACATTACTAGTATTTGTGCGTTGGGAGTTTTAGTTTATGCTTTTTAATTTCTAACTCTCTCATATATCAGTGAATAAGATTAACCTACGCTATGATTCTTG
>JAOTRO020000012.1:3000263-3011333 GCA_028566515.2 Pyracantha coccinea | reverse complement strand
TTACTGTTCTGTTTTTTCTTTAACGAAACTTTCAAGCAAGAAACCATATGAATTTGTAGTTGACTCGGTATTTTTGTTGCAATTGATAGGACGAAGGCTAAATAAATATGTGTATATCCATGTAGCGTATTTCAGAATTGTTGGAGATATGTTAACAATCTATAATAAATTTATATATGCTAATAAATAATAAATGCGAACAACTAATTAACATTGTATGAACAATGAAATAATATCAAACAAAAATATTGAAGATCGAGGCTTGCGTACCGCAATGTTCTTGAAACAAAAATTTCGTTCATACTCGGTGCTTGTAATTCTACGAACGTCTGCATCGTCAAGATTCAACAATCAAGTTAGAATTCCAGCATCGGAAAACGTGACTTCTGACGAATTTCTGTGTGGTTTGCTCAAAAAGGATATTTGTGATTGTAGAAGAAGAATGTTGATTTTCTGTATTCGAAATGCCATGCAGATGGATGTATATATTGGGAGACATCTTCTCCAGAGGGGTGCTTTGCTCTCTGCATTCTTTCATCATTTTTCACAGGCTTCATCTGAAAGGATGAGTCTATTAATAAAAAATAATATTAATTAATTAATTAATTAAATTTAAAATTAATTAAAAATAATTAATTAATTTCGAAAAATAATTAATTAAAGAATTTAACTATCAGAGCCCGACCCGTTTACAGGTCTACGCATAGCAATCAAAATATACAATTTTTCTTCCGAGAAATGAACTGTGAAGATTGACTTTACGGAATTTTTCGTCAATCTTTACTGTTTATTCGCGAACCATTGAAGACAAACCCCAAAATATACGGGGCTCACACATTGCAATTTGTAATTCTGGATCTGAAAAATCAAGTGCTAGATTGATTGATTGAGGTTAGTTGATCTCATTCCAGCTTTCCCTTATTCATAGCTTTTTCCAATCCAAGTAAGCATGTCATCTATTTGTCTTCCACTTTTTAATTATTTTTCCGACGCAAGAGTAAAATAGTTTATAAAGAACAATTTGAAGAAAACATGAGATCAACCATCCGTACACCCATGTTATAGTATATGAATTAGTAAAAATTCGCAACAATGTAATAATGATCATACTAAAAAATTACTCGAAATGTGGCTACGGACATTTGATCAATGCTAAAGAGAAACTCTTCTTTAATTTCTTTAGACTATAATCATCTTCTTTGAAATTTGGTCAACACGGGTATAATTGAGAAAAACATAGGGTAAAGAAGATGTGCTTCTTCTATGCACATTAGCTTGAATCTTTTAAAAATTTTACGTAGAATTTTGTTGGTAATAAAAAAAAAATGTTTGTTTTTCCGATTTTTATTTTTTCAATTTTTAAATGTTGATAAAATACGTAGAGAGGTTAGGATGGGAGCAAATATTCTAAACTGCTCTGGAGTATGAAAAGTAAATGACCCTTTTTTTTAACAACAAATGATGTTATTTATGCTAAGGGGGATGAGGTTGACTTAGCCTCCCAATAGGCTAGCAAAAATGTTGTTCAGATTCGCCTTTAACGAGAATAGAACATAATATCTCTCGCGAGTAATAACACTAAATCATAGTATTAAGCGGTAAGATATTCCAATTTTTAAGCGTTAGATCTTGACTCCGTGTTTTTAAACAAATATTCAACTTTGGAATACAATAGAAAATCTCAAATGCGATATGGGCCTTATCTAGGCCTATCACCTCCCTTTTGATCAATATGGGGGCCCATGTCTGGTGTGCCCATGCAATAAGTAAAACACCGTTAATCCGGTCAGAGCAAAGTCCACACAAGACGCTCCCCAATTTTTTATCTAATTAAATTATTACAATTTTGAACCGCCGCTTCTTCGCTGTTCAAAATATTTCAATTCACCTTCTCCGCAGAACGACCTGCGCTTTTTCCATCACTGCAGCAACCCAGATTCAACCCTATTCGATTTGGCCCGAGATCCGAAATGTACGAGTCCGAGTCGGCCAACAAGAGGACCGTTGCCACCCAATCGAGGCGGCTCAGCCTCATCGACGTCTCGGCTGAGGACGATTCGCTCCTCAATTCGTTTGCTGGAGACAACATGTTTTCAATTTCAGGTCCCTTTCAATTTCACCATTTTTTAAGGATTTTTTTAGATTTATTTTCGATTTCTATAGGAATTTGAGCTTTTCTTCGAAGCTGATTGATCTTGTTCGTGTGATGCTCGGAATGGTTGAATTGCTTCTTTGTTGTTTGAAAGTTCATGAATTTTTTTTACACTTTTCGTTCATTCGATACGCAAGTTGAGGGCTTTTCGATAGCTGATTAGGTTAGCGTATCACCAAGGCATATTTCATTGTTATCTAAAGGGGGAAAGTGGGAAATTGTTCTCGAGCACAATATTAGGTGTTAAATTAGAAAATGAAATCTTAATTTTGTGTGAGGGAAGCAAGGAATTCGATTTCCTAGCACGGCGACACCTTATGTTATGCACGGGCTGAGTCTGGAGGAATGAGAGAAAAATTACTCGTGTAATTTTATAATTTCTATATTTCTGCCTTCGCTAGCGAATGAGTTTCAATTATCTCTGTGGTTGGTGCTACATTTTATCTAATCTTTCGCAATGTGGTATGCAGAAAACCAGGAAAACAGAAGTTTTCAATTGTTTGAGGGTATGACTGCTAACAAATTAGAGGATGTGCCTGAAAACTTTGAGCTAACTGAGCAAGTAACTGAACCTTCTGAATCACTGGAACCTGAAATGACAAAGAAAAGTGGCAAGTGCAATCTTCGCAAGAGTTTAGCTTGGGATAGAGCGTTTTTCACCAGTGCAGGTACACTTGTGTGTAGATTTGATTGTCAGAAGGTTTTCGGTCAATGTGATTCAGGTTATTTCCATCTTGCGCATTCCAATTCATAGCGGGTGATACAAATTTTGTGGATTCAGGTGTTCTGGATCCTGAGGAGCTGTCTTGCATGATTGAAGGAGATAAGACTGGAAAAAAGATGTTACCCGGAATTCAAGAGGAAATTCACAGATCCACCGATTCCATCTCCACATTAGGAAGTGATACTTTGACACTAGAAAGTAGTGAGGCCAATTTGTTTGAAGATGTGAGAGCTTCAATCCAGAAATCCTGTAAATCATCCAAAGCAGTGAATGAAAGTATGAAAGATGGTTCGGGAGTAAAAGAAACCAATAATAGCCACTGTAAGTAAACTTCTATAACTTGTATTCTGTACGAAACAAAAAAGTGTGTGGATTAGCCTGGTATAGGTGCTCGCAAATTTGTGCTTGACGACAAGGATTGGAAGCAGAAATGGAAGTAGGGCCACAGATTTACTTGTTTCTTCCTTTTTGTCCCTATTTTGAAGCACGTAGACATAAATTGGAAGTTGACGGGATAGGGGGAATTTAACCAATTCTTTACTACTCTCTCTCTCTCTAGAAAAGTAACGTTGGTGTTATATATATATATATATATATATATATAGATGTATGTAATACCCTTGTTGAGGGAACTTAGAAACTATTTTGAAACCTTTGTGGTACCACTGCCTTCACACTTCTCATACCAGCCTATTTTCTTAGTAACTTGTTTTCCAAACTAACCAGGTCCAATCATTTTTCAGCTTCAAAGGGGATCGATGTTGTTTCTCAAAATAAGGTATGCCGAGTTAATGTGTGAAAGCTTCAGTTTCACTGATACGATCACAAGAATATCTGAGATAATGTTGTGAATATCAGGTGATGCCTAGACTTGCTTCTAAGAAGCCAACTGTCAGTGTGCAAAAACCAGGGAAAGTGAAAAAGGCATCTACATGTCCAGAAGTAACACAGGTATGTAAAACAAACATAGATATCAATGCCAATTATGCTATACCATCAAAATTATTCACTGTTTATAATATAAGCAGGTAGATCTGGAACAAATACTACTGGGAAATGAATCTGTTTGTCATAATATAACGACTATTCAACCAACTATGAAGCTATTAATGCTATTTGAATT
Source organism: Pyracantha coccinea (assembly GCA_028566515.2). Classification (NCBI taxonomy): domain Eukaryota; kingdom Viridiplantae; phylum Streptophyta; class Magnoliopsida; order Rosales; family Rosaceae; genus Pyracantha; species Pyracantha coccinea. Next base: position 3,007,334 of record JAOTRO020000012.1, on the reverse strand, counting down.
CAACATTACAGAGATCATATTTCTTCTCTATGCTGATTTAGTCATTTAAACAGTATTAAAAAGAGATCTGGTCTTGATATCTTTAATTGACACATCACTTATATTCTCTAAATGAAGTCTGATTCTGCACGTGGAGACACATCTACATCTCTTTTGAAGCAAACAAAGGTAATAGGGAAGCCTATTCCTAGCCCAACACCTTTAACCAAGAGGGCTTCTCTGGGTAGCAAACTTATCCAAATGGAAAAGGATAATGTCAAAAATGCAACTGGTAACAAGAACTTCTGTTTGATTAGATTTCTTCATTTTTTTCCCCTTGAAAGCCGAAGTGTTTATGCTTGTGGTATAAAGTTATCATTCTCTAATCCCAGTTTGACCATTGCAGGTAGAGGGGCTCCATTGCCAAAAATACCCTCAAGTTCACGAGTTCTACCTAGGCCTGGACCATTAGCTAGATCTTCCTTTTTGGATACTTCACCCGGAACCAAGAGAGAAGGAGCTCCTTCCTCATTTGATAGTTCTAGGAGTACTTCTAACAACATTGGTCCCTGCAACTCCAAGAGAAAAACTGATTCCAGGACTGCCAATCCCTCTTCCTCCGGTTCTACCAGCAAAACACCATCACGAATTGAGCCAAAAAATAAATGTCAATCTGGAAAATCTCTTCTGTCAACTAACAAGGTGCCTGGGACAAAGCTGGTTACTAACACATCCCCTGCTCACTCATGGTCCTCAGAGTCATCGTCGTCATTTTCAACTTTAGAAAAAATGTCATACAGTCCAAGAGCTAGCCTTGACACAAGATCGTCCAAAAGCGGCTCCGTAGGTGGTGATGCACCAGATATTCTAGATTTGAAGAACCATATTTATGATCAAAGCTCATTTGGAAATGAGACTCAGGTGACTGGGTTGCTTCGTCAGTGTGATGTGAAAGCTTCAACCGAAAATAGTGGACTTCCTCCAGCTTCAAAACCTTCCGGACTACGATTGCCATCACCCAAAATTGGTTTCTTTGATGGGGTTCGTTTTTCCTTGCCTCTTGATTCTTGTGTTCTATATGGGAAATTATTATCCCTAGTCTCCTAAGTTGAATAAGACAAACTATGCTGTTACCGAAAGGCCTAGGCTAAATAACTTCAAAGTAGCATTTTTTGTGAATGTGACGAAACTAATGTTAGCAAAATCACCTTGTTATTTTTCTTTTGTTTCTCTTTTAAATAACCACCTGGTGTTTTACTTTACGCAGGCGAAAACAGCGGTGTCCTCCCCGAAAGGAAGTATGCAGCCTCATCCTGTTGTACGTAGTGGCTTGCCTAAAAGTGGGGTGCGAAGTGTTATCCTAAGTGCGGGACAAAACAAGGGAAAGGTGGGAAAGCTTCTACCTGTTAGAAATGTATCGAAATTGGGGAATAAGACCCCTGATGCTCAAAAAATGTCCTTTAACACAAAACCTAAGTCTCCAGTACCACTCCAGCAAGCATCCAGTGCTGCAAAGGTCCTTTGTCCTTCAAGGAACAGCATATCTCCTAAAGTTCCAAGTCAAGGGCCTCGTAAATCTGGCAGAGAAAATCACTTGAAGGATGAGAAAGTTGGAACTGAAGAACATGGTACTGACATTAATGAGCAAGAAAACTGTTTTGTAGAGTTAAAGGGCAGCCCTACTTTCTCAATAGATAAAGTGAGCCCCCAATTGAAGGTTCATTCCCATGGGAAGGCAGCGAAAGTCACTCCTATTAATGGCGGGTCTCCTACAATCTTTGATACAAGTTCCACTTGTAATGCTGACAACATACCCCTTTCTGATAAATTGGGTGATGCGACATAGGAACCAAGTGATTTCAAGCAGTCGGAAAAATCCCATCTCGAAGATCAGGTTAGTGGCTTGAGCAAACAAGTTGGAGCCATGAACATAGACACAGAGATGGTGTTATTTAAAAGAGTAGCATTTTCTTGTAACGAACCTTTGCAACGCGTGTGGGTTTGTCGATAATTCAAGAGGATCAACTGTGCTGAAGGGAGAACAAGCCGAGATTAGGGCAGTAGCGTTGAAGCTGGTCTTGTTACATAGGATTGTTCTGTAGGTCTTTGCATTGAAATTGTTTGTTTGGTGCATATATCAACAAGAAGAACGCGTTTGAGTTGCCAATTAAACGGTTTTTCGTGTACTCTTATTCTATATTACATTAATAGCGCGTTTGTGCAATCGTAATCAAAATAGAGGAATTGAATTGAGGAGGAATTGGATTTCTATTGAAGTTGTTCACTTAAATGTTCTGGAATCGGAGTAAAAATGAAATGAAATTTATATCAGTTGTTTACTAATTCATCTGAATTGGAATAGAAATCAATATAATTACTAAAATGCCCTTTAGTTCTTTATTTTTATTTTTATTTTTATTTCATCTATATTTATTTTTAATCACATTTTCATTAGTTACTTTAAAATGGACTCAGATCCAACATCCAAATTATTTTCACCTCTTTTTTTTCTCTCTCTCTCTCCCCCCACTCAACTCTTCTATTTCTCCTCGCTCAACTCTTCTCTTTCTCCCTCACTTGGAAGCACCCACCACCGCCACACCTGCATCTTCTAAATCTTCTTCAACCTCAGCCCACCCCAATTAAATTCCTTGTTTATTTTGTATTTCTTATCTTCGAATCTTTAATTTTTGTTGTATGTTCAGTGATATTTTTGTAGGTCCTTTGAATTGGGACTTAATTCAACACGAAGAGGAAGAATTTGCAGCATGGGAGGTTGGGGTAGGAGAGAGCCGGAAAGGGTTACTGGGTTGTGTAAGATGTGGAACTACAGTGGGAGGGTGGATGTCCAGAAAAAGATTTTGAAGTATTTATACATCTAATGGAGATTAGCGCTTTAGAATTGGGTAAAATGGCTATTTTTTTAAGGGCTTGTAGAAGGATCCAACACTCGGTGGAAGACCATAGTCACGATCAGAATAAAAATGGAAGTTTTCTAGGGAAGTCTGGGATGCTGGTTCAAATCCAGTTCGTAACATGGTGGCAGCGGTTCGGGTGCTTCGAATTGAGGGAGAAAGAGGAGTTGAAGGGAAGAGAGAGCAAAGTGACTCGAAACTCATTTGAACGGATGAAATTAATCGGTTAGGAGGATCCCCACGGAAATAATCCGGAGAGGATCTAAGTCCCTAAGTCCCATCCGAACGCGCAAATATTTTGATTTAAACTTGAACGATATTTGTGTTTTCTAAAAGGGAAACCTAAATCTCCTTTGGAACACTAACAATGGTTCATTTTCCACCAAAAAGTTATTACATTACTCAATATTCCAACTATATACGATAGAATATTCACTTTTTTGGAATAATTTTAAAATAAACAACCATATTTAAAATATAAAGTAATGGACCATAGATAGATGGAAGAAAGGTCATATTCTAATTTCCGACTTTTGAGACATTTTATGACCCAAATTTTGGTCATTGGGCATATTGAACGGTTCATTTCGATTCAAACAATTAACGGTTCGTATGGAAGTGCTTTTAAAAATATTAAAACTGTATTTGATGAAATTGATTTTGGCGCCAAAAAGCATTTTAAGTGTTAAAAAAAACACCAGATACGTGCTTCTTACATGAAGCTCTTAAGTGTTTTTTTAGAATCACTTGAATTTTTATTAAAGATTGATTTAAAAACGTTTTCATGAAAACCGCTTTCAGTTATTTTAAAATCATTTTCTAACGAGCCCTGGGACTAATAGCAATGTATAGTTAAAAAAGAGATGATATTGATTTGTAAAAGTATCGCGTATTATTCTTGCTCAACAAGTTTTTATCCTTTTAATTTGTTGGGGCAATTTTTTCTTATTGAGAATATTCTTGCTCACAATGTTTAAAAGAAGTGACATGGATTGTATAAAAGTCATCTCACATATGCTTGCTCAATAAGTTTTCATCTTTTTAGTTTTTGGGGGCAATTAGTCTTTGTTGAGAATACTTTTGCTCACTACGATTGAGTGATTGATGATGAGTGTGACATAATCTAGCTATTACATGAAATTTTAAAAAAAAAAACTGATGAAATTAACACTCAAATCAAATACAACGTCTTGAAAGAGGACGTCCTAAATAAAGTCAGGAGAAACCTCATTCCATATTAAGGCACTTCTATCAATAAGTGCGGACTTTGCTACCCAATTTTGATATTTAAACTCAATGGATGACGGATAATATGGTAGTAATTTTTGTACCGCTTAAGAGTGTTGGGCACAAATGTTTTCTTCCGTTGTTCGTATGATGCAAGCAAAAATGCTCTTGGCATAAAGTGTGTTTAGCTGACCATATGGACGATGGATTTCAATGGCCAAATTGCATGCCACGCTCAAGGTAATAAAACTAACGGCCTGGATTTAATTTATCAATACATTTGTGAACCCATTAAATCCACCAAAGAAATCACCCACTGCCACCAGGAGCGGAGCCAACATAAGGTCATTGGCTGCTCATGTGCGTAATAACTTCATAGCCCCAATGTATATTATATAATATTTGTATACAGCTAATATACGCAACTGCAACAAACTATAAAAAATGAGTCAAAAACACTAAATTACAATCTGCTACTTCTTTTGTACAACCCTATGTATAGTTATTGTAGTATTCTTATTTCTTTGTTCCGTTATTTTCACTATTTCTTGTGTGCGACTCTACACGTCTATAACAAGTGTTCGATAAATTACCTCGCTCGACACGTTTCGGCAGAAATCGACAGAACATGGCATAACTTTCAAAGTACCCACTAAGAGATAGACGCAATTATCTAATAAACTTTTTGGACCAAAATTATTAATTCCTACCAACCAAATGGGCCCCAAAATATTAGACCCAAGCTACTATCTAAGCCCATCAGAGACTGAGAAAATGTGACCGTTGAGAGAATAAAATAAACGGCCAGAAAATGGGACCGTTTGGAGAAAAAGTTACCGTTACCAGCGAAGCCTCATCGCTTTCAGGCTCTTCCCAACAAATTTAAATACCTTGGAATCCTTCATCTCCCTCCACCAAAAGCAATCGATACTAATCATCTCTCTCACTCGCTCTCTCTCACTGCAAATTCTCAAGCTTTATCTCTCTAAATTTCAATTACTTTGTTAAACTCTCAGTTTCTGCATTTTGTTTTTCTGCAATTTCATTTTTTTATCTTTCGAGCTTCGATTTTTAAGCATTTCTTTACCAATGGCCGGAATGAAAGATGCCCACATTGTCGAAATCCCGGTAGACGAAGAGCATCAGCAGAAGCTCTCGTCCGCCATGACCATCATTTCCGCAAACCAACACCACCCGCTAATGGAAATCTCTGAATCCCCCGGCCATCTCTTGCTCCTCAAGCTCTGGCGAAGGGAAGAAGACCTTTTCGCCAGGCGCATTGCCGGAAAGGAGTCCAGAATGGACTCCATCCGCCGCGAAATCTTTCAGCTCTGCTGCTTTTTCTTGATCTTTCACGGGTTCTTCACCACCATCCTGTTCACGTCTTCGGTTAACAAATCCGAAGACCACGTCTGTCATAAATGGTGGATACCGAGCATTTTGTCACTCTCGACCTCTTTTGTGTTTGTGTTTTTGGTGCAGGTGAATCTTTGGAGGTACTGGAAGGTGTGGAACCAGTTGCAGAGGGCGAAGAGCGAGAACAGAGCTCTCACTAGGTCTATTCAAGAGCTGAGGATGAAGGGGGCGAGCTTCGATTTGTCAAAGGGGCCGCAGATCGGGAAGAGGATGAAGAGCTCGAGCGTTGAGATCAAATGGAAACCACTGACTTGGTGCTCTCAGTATCTCATTACCATCTGCCTTGTTTGCTTTGCAGGTTTGATGTTTCCTGTTTCGAAATTCATGCTCTGCGGATTCTGAAGATGTGAGCTTGGTGGTGTTTGCTAAGCTGAGAATGGTAGCATTCAAGATGTAGCAGAAGCTGAAAGGGAAAGACAGGCGGCAGAAAGCGATCCTTCAAACCAGCCAGCCAGCGGAGATCACCACAACTGACCTCAGATGGGTTCTTCCATCAATCTCCTGGCAATTGCTCAACTATTTCCGTCAAGCACTCACCAGTGATCTGATCGGAGTCTTCATTCAACAGTTGGGAAGCCTGCAGAAAGCGATCCTTCGAACCAGACAACCAGCGGAGCTGAACACAATTGACTTCAGCCGGTCACTTTTTCCGTCAACCAGTCACCGATGATCTGATCGAAGTCTTCATTCAACACTTGGGAAGCCTATCAGATATCTATCATGGTATTCCAAATGTTTTGCTGCTGCAAAATCATCCTTTCTTCAATGCCCAAAAGGAGAAGGGGGGATGAAGCATCTTTGGTCCGATTACTACTAGCCAGACTCATTCGAACAACCAAATTATACTCCCTCTTCGGCTACAGATCATTTGAGATGAAAGAGCGGAAACAGACATTTTATCTCCTACTTCTGAAGCCTATTGCACTCACTCAAACAACAAAATTATACGCCCTTTTCTGGTTCTGTTCGCAGCCAGATCAAGGGGCCACCGCTAACACTCTCCTCTCTTTGTACACGTGATTATATATCAATTCAATGTTAACTTCTCATAATTCATTCAACACAGCAATACAATTGTGTCATACTACAAACACTTTTTATCGAGAATAAAACTGTAGATCTACTATCGCACGATACTTGTTTTCAACAATGAAAGTTTAGAATCAAATACATTTACTTGAGAAAGTCCGCACGGAGCCTCGTCTTGAAAATAGAACTGTCAGCATAGTCGTTCTTTTGGACATAATGTAAGTTCAGAACCACAACAGTCGCATCACATGCACAAGACTGCTCCATTTACCAGCCCAAAAGAGAAGCGCAAAGCTTAGGTTGCATTTTTGAAGCCAAATATCCTAAAAACACCTGCACCAAATTAAGGTAACCAAACACGCATCAGTTAAATGTGCCTTGCGTGTATGGATGAGCTTAGTGGAAGAAGAAACGGCAAACCTTCATCGGTTTGGTATTTGTTCTTGTCATCTCCAGCATATGCAAGTAGATTGGATTTGGGATTCCACTCAACGCTGTTCATGGC
>JAOTRO020000012.1:2966950-2982994 GCA_028566515.2 Pyracantha coccinea | reverse complement strand
AGCTACTGCAGTCTCTTGTTCTTCACTGCTGCCCACTGTTTTTCTCTCTGCAGAAAAACCAATTGATGCTCTCTCTCACTCTTTTCTCTCTTACTCAACCAAAATGATATCACTGCACGTTCTTTCCTCTCTTCCTTTTATTTTTCTGCAGCACTAAAGGTAGCTACTGCCTTTCTTTTTCTGCTCCATATTTTCTGCTCCATGTTTCCTGCTATTTTTCTGCTCCCTGTTTTCTGCTGCAAGTCAAAAAGTAGCAGTCAATTCCATGTTTCCTGCTACATGTTTTCTGCTCCCTGTTTTCTGCTGCAAGTCAAAAAGTAGCAGTCAATTTTGGCCACTTATTCAACATATACGGCCAATCACACGCTCGAAAGACGCCATGGTGCTTGATGAACTCAAACGCATCATAGATGTGGTCGCCTTCTGTGTCAAATGGAAGTTCTTCTTTCGGCTTTGAACCCCAATCCTCATTGTCCACAACGTGTTGCGAGACATCAAATTTACTCCCGCCTCTTCCATGTGAAGTGCTTGAACGCATTCGACGCCACCATTGCCCAACAGTCCGCTGAACAGTTGTAGTTCATAGTTTTATAATTTGTTTCGAAATTTTCGTTCAAATCAGAGCAGTAGAGTAGCAGTAGCGGGCTAGATCCGATTTTTACATGCTCATGGATGATGTGATTCGTGGAATTTTCAATTAGATTCATATAGTTTCCAATCCGTCCGGCATTACAGGTCAACTAAAGAAAGCAAAGGTTTTAAAATATGTGATTACTTCTCTAAATACTATCGTTGCCGACGATTTAATTTACTTTATTCAATAGTTTTACTTGTCACTTCTATGTCCAACATGTATCCATTCGAATATCCAATGGGATTGGGAAGATACAGGTTTTGTTCAAAACTAATCCGTCTTTTATCTTCAACGTTGACTAAAATTTCGACAAATGCAAAAATTGCCAATTTACACACTATTGATGGGAATGGTTGTGATATTTACTGTCCACCTTGTGCATTTTTTGGTCTCATAATGATTTAATAAGTATATCATTACTCTTCATTAAATTGGTGGACCTAGCCCATTTTTGAGTTAACAAGTAAGTTAAATTTAAACCATAAAGATCAAATATAGTCACCATAGAGTTTTTCCTTTATCTCAATCAATATTTCATATATTGAAATCACAATAGTTAATGACAAACAACGTTAATATACTCTTTTACAAGTTACACTTTTTATAGATTCTTTTTCACTTTATGTTTCTGACTCAGTATTTTATAATATTGACACGAAAATTAATGTCTATGAAATGAATGATAGTCGACGACAAGTCCAAGAGAGTTTTACTAAACTAAATTAAATTAAAAATTAAAAATACAAACTTACAAGAAAAACAAAAGGACCAAGCAGGCAGCAGCCACTGAAGCCTTCCCACTGATCAACCCCGCCAGCCACCGCGTCGCCGACGGCGACAACTTTTCTCACTCTCCCTAACTTCCAGAAAAATCAATGTCAAATTCTTCGCCGGTTGGATCCCAATCTCAACAATTCAGTGACAGCAGCTTCTCTCGCACCTTCAAGTACTTACTCGGTCAGTCTCTCTTCCCCAATCTCCCTCTCTCTCTCACTAACCCAGGGTTGAAGATGATTGATGTAAATTGCTAATTTTACCAGCTACCCAATTCTTGTCGAGGGGAATTCCATTCATATTCAATGCGTGGATCGTCAGACACCTCTCAGTCGAGGACTTTGCGGTAACAATCTCTCTTCAAATTTCTCCATATTTTACTGCGTTTCTAATATTTTGCATTAGATTTTTGTCTACTTTGCATCTTTTGATATCTTTTCGGTTTCTGATTCGGATTTCGCGATAACCCACACGGAAAATTTGTAAACTTTAGCTTGTTAATTGTTCTTCAATCAAATTGAGCAATAACCCACATGAAAGATTTATACTTTTGGTTGCTATTTTCTCTACAACTGAATTGGATGATTGGTTTTTAGTTTCCATTCGATTGGGAAACCATAACTGTTTAATTGTGAGCTCACTTTCGCATGTTTCTATATCTTTTTGGCTTGCGCGTCGGGTGGGCAGAATAGCCCACATGGAAAATTTATGTATTTTAGTTTGTTGTTTGTTCTACAACTGAATTGTGTGATAGTCCAATCTCATACTGTACCAAAACTCTAGCAATCCAGTCCAATCAAGTGTGAGGCTTATATGCTTTGAGGTTGTGTTATTGTTGTCGCTAATGATTGGGTTTTGGTTTCTGTTTGATTGGATACCATAATAGTTTCAGTGTGAGCTCACTTTTGTACAATTTTCTCTCTTTTGATGCAGCTTTATGGAGTACAATTTCCTCTTTTTGTCACCTGTGTATTGTTTCTGAGTCGGGAGGGAGTTCGGCGAGCATGCCTGCGCGCAGACATGAAACGGTGCTTTCTTCGTTCTCATAGAAATGCATTTATTTGTACCAACTAAGAAGCTGTAATTCTTATGTATATTGCTACAGTGATGGTGTGTCGACAGAAGAAAATATAGCAAAGATAATGAAATTTGCATGGTTGATTCCCCCATGTGGAATTCTTCTTACTGTTGCAGCGTGCACTGTTGTCTTCTGGAATAAAGACTTAAGCTTTTCTAATCCATATGGACAAGCGATCTTAATTAATGGTACATTGCTATATCTTGTTTTCTGTTTGAAAAAAAATTATATGTTGTTGCTGTTGCTTCTCTTCAATTATGGAGATTTTCACTTATAATTTTACTCATTCACAAGGCATTTGAGACTAGGGTATGTTTGGTTTTCAAGTCCAATTGTGATTTTTGAATGATTAGTATTGGTTCAGTACTTTTACAAGTAGAATCTGTTTATGAAAATCATAGACCTTTTCACCTTACTTGATTGGATTCCTTATTTCAGTTTTCATTTTAATGTCGCTGACACGACATTTTCATGTGGCAGGCCTTGCATGTATTTTTGAACTTTTGGCAGAGCCCTTGTATATCCTTTCCCAGAACTTGCTTCTGCTTAAATTAAGGCTAGTAGTTGAAACAGTTGCCACTCTTTTCCGGTGCATAACGATGTTCATTCTCATTGTCAAGCAAACTGACATGGTAAGAGCTTTAATCAAATTATTTTGGCAATCATGATTATTTCTTAACAAGTTCGTTTTGTCATATGCACCTGTGAAGCAGTGTTGTGTTGATCTTATTTGATTCCCTTTTGTAGTATGCTTTCATGTGGTGATGCACTTTGCTTCCTTAACCAGTAGGGTTATGATTTAGCGAAACCATCTTATTGGTTACTGGACATGGAACATATCTTGTAGTAACTTATTAACCCATTATCCATGTTAAAGGACAATGAGGAAATAAACTGTAATTATACCATAGTAAAAGATTAATAATGAATGTAGGCACTTCTCCATAGCCCAGCATATAAGGCTAGAAAAACCACTGAAGTCCTCTGTGGGTAATGATTTAATTTCCGGAACAGGGAGGCGATAATAAAATGAGGAATTACATGTAGGAATCTAGTTGTACAGTTAGAAGTGATGCATCTAATCAAACCTACTTAAGGGTGGTTATCAGTTGACCTTGGGACCGGGATGTGATGACATGAGCACACGGGCAGCATTCCATTATATAATTCACCATTTCCATTTGTTTTATGACATGTAGTTAATCTCTTTGTTGGTTGGAAATATTTGTTTAGTACGGGTTGTTTACTTATTTGGTAGTTATGATATTTTATCCACTTTGACTCAAAATATTTGTTTAGTAACGGTCAATTGCTTGGTTGCAGGAGAAAGCAATTGTATTTACATTGTCACAAACTGCCTATGGAGTGTGCTTGTTCCTAGGTTATTGGGTCTACTTCCTATTTTTTGCTGCATGTCGAAGTACTGCTCTTTTCCCCTTCAGGTATTTTGTATTTACTTCAAGCTTTACATTACTTTGCTTTTTGTAGGATGATAAATTAGCATTTTTCGGTTATACCAAGACAGAGAGAATTGTTGAGATAAAGTGTGGTTGCAATCTCTTTTAGAATGGATTTTTCTCATGAAAAATATAGGAATGCATAAGATATGGTGGCTCTTGGTCATCACGGTATTTGTTGTATTTGACTTCAGAAAAAACAAATTATTTATTTTTGGCAAGACTCTTTTGTAGAATGTTCTTGTTGGTCCTGGGCTTATCTGGAGGCATTTAGGCAACAGTGCCTTTCATGGTAGCTAGTTATATATTACATTTAAGTTCTGAATCATCAAAATTGTGTACTTGTGTAGTTGAGTGGAATATTATCATTTGTATATTCTTCATTCGTCAGTATTTTTTATCTTATTCATATGTATTGAAATTACAACCGGTTGGCTTAGCAGAAAGGATACTTCGATAAGCAAATCTTTCTAATTAATCTTGTGTTTATTATCAATGTGCTTTAGTTGATTGCTTGATGTTTTCAGTGTAAAGAATAAGAAGGATTATGATAGGGAGCTGTCAGACATGTGTAAGTTGTTTACTCTTCAATCCCTTGTGAAGTTGATCCTTCAAGAAGGACAAAGTCTTATCCTTTTATGGTGGGCGACATATTATAACCAAGCTGTGTATGGGCTTGTGGATAAATTAGGTAATTATCTGGTCCAGAAATTTAGTCACGGTCACTTATCACAATAAGAGCTGATTTTGCTCTGAGACTACTTCGATAGAGAAACATGGCATTAATTTTGGATTTACAATTTTTTTTTATAAATTTATTGCATATCAGGGAGCCTAGTGGTCAGGATGGTGTTTCTTCCTTTTGAAGAAAGTTCCTACGCTACATTTGCAAGGTCTGCATCAGGTTTACTTTTCTCCTCTATTTCCTTTATGTTTTATTTTTATTTTTTATGCAGGATACAGTGTTGTCTTGAATTTGAGTTAGCCTCTTTCTGCGTTTTTGTTTTTAGCCATTCGAATTACAGATGATCTCCACGTTCAGCTCACATTTCAAATTGGTTTTGTATCCATGGAGCTTCTCCATGGTTCCATTAAGAGTCCAAAGTTATACTATCTTGAAGTCAATTGCCATTGTGCTTGCTGCTTAAAATAAACTTACGTTGTACAGGGTTCAGTGCTTACAAACTTTAAATTTCTTCTAATTTCGTCAACAGGAAAAGACCCTGATAAAGACAGGCGGTTAGGAAGTAGCCTTACTGAGGCCCTCAAGTTGGTTTTGTTAATAGGTGCGATGTGTTTCCACTTCCTCTTTCTATCTGTTTTATTCAATTAATTATATTGTGAATAGGTATGTACATAGTCTTGATCCAGTAAGTAAAAAAGTACATAAGTAGTTGAACTGTAATAGCATCTTAGTCCTATAGATCAAATATGAGTATATGTCATTTACAATGAACAGAGTCCAAGGGACTTTAAACAACTTCGAAATATCTTTGGAAAAAAAAAATATGCAAAGTCAATATGTTGTAACAGACAAAATCAAGATATTGAGAACACTTACGTTGGTCTTCGTTTTTATGGCCTAATGAGTAAATTAGAGGACCCCCTCTGCTTGGGATTTCCACGGCTGTGAGTTTTATTTCTCTGTAACCGTTTGATAATCCTGGTGATCAAGTGATTTTGTATTTTTTAGGAAGGTTCTATTTTGACACATTTTTTGAGGTTTTATGGCGTTTGAGGTTCTGGTTTTCTCACGTTGCTTGGATATCCTGTAGGTCTTGTATTCATGGCGTTTGGCCCGAGTTATTCTTATTCTCTCATCAGGTTGTTATACGGTCGGAACTGGAGTGATGGGGAAGCATCATCAGCCCTTCGATATTATTGCTTTTATATAATAGTTTTGGCGATGAATGGTGAGTGATGTTCTGGCCCTGCATGTCAATATTCATAGGTGTATATATTATGGTCTTTCACTTGCAACTGTTTTACATAGCAACCACCAAAACAAAGAAAGTAACAAATACATAAGTGGAAGATTGAGCAAATTCATTGGCTCACGCTTTTTATTTTTTCGGTTTCAAGGGACTTTCTGAATTCTTTATTCAGTTACCAATCATAGTAACAAATACATAAGTGGACGATTGAGCAAGTTCATTGGTTGTGAAATCCTCGAAGTCTACTTCTCTTTGAATGATGAATTCCCTTATTTTAAAGTAAATGAGTACCTAAGATTCATGAGTGATATACTTGTCTATTAAGGTGTAGTAAGGCTGCTAGGTTCCAAGAAACTAAACGGTGGTAACTGGTAAAACAATAAATCGTGCACATGTACACATTCATTGACAAATCAAATAAGGGTTTTCATTGGAGCTGGCACCCCTTTTAGATCATTGATATTTTTCAGATATTTGATTCGCTTTATATGCAATCAGTCATCGGTGGCCTGGTGATAACTTAAAGATCTTATTGCTGTGCCTAAAAAGTATCAAGTGAGAACTTAGGTTGTGCTTTGATTTTGCATCAGGAACTTCTGAAGCATTTCTACATGCCGTTGCAAAAGAGAAGCAACTAGTACAGTCAAATCTGTCGTCGTTTCTGTTCGCAATCATACATATAGTGCTGAATATCGTGCTGATAAACTCAGCTGGTGCAGTCGGCTTGATTTTGGCAAATTCATTAAGTATCCTTTTCTTGGTTTAGGCAGTTTTCTTAAGATTCGTTGTGTTTCTTTCGTGTTTTTTTAATTAAAGAAACTGGTTGTTTTTCTTTTACAAATAGCACCTGCAATATTTTTGTTAGAAGAGTCAGAACATAAGGTTGCTGTATGTGCTGTGTAGTGCGTATAAAACTCACAATACACAGGTATGTTCATCTAACTTTTCGTCAACAATAAATGTTACATAAATGCAATAGAGATGCCGTTATCAGTTTGAAATAGGGTTGATCAGAGAGTGACTACCATAATGTGTTACGGCATTTAAGTTTATCAATTCTAGTCTCTGCTTTCTTGACATGGTAAAGATATGATTCTGAGAATCATCTACTCGGGGATATTCATCAAGCATCATTTCCAGGTACACTTATTAATTTTGATCTTGCAAGTTTCATTGATGTTTTTATCCTTGTAAGTACTGATTTTTTCTCTCTTTCTCCACAGGATTCTTCCACGTTTTCTTTTTACAGATGTCTACCTTCAGGATGGAAGGTGCTATTGTTTTCGGGAATAACAACTACTATTTCTGAGAGAATATTTCTGGACCGGGAGAATTTCTGGCCGACCTTTTTGGTTCATTTTTCCATTGGTGTTGCTTGCTTCTGCATGTCGTCGTTTGTTATGTATGTTCTTGTGCCCGTGTTCACACTGAGATTTTCGTTTCACGATGTCCTAGTTACTTATTAATCACGTGTTTTGTTTCTATATTCCTCAACAGATACCGCCGTGAGAGATCCTTCATCAACAAAATCATCCGCTTCCGTGATCACACAGACTAAACAACGGACTTTTCTTTGATCCGCCTACGGACACAGAGTGTAGTCTTTAGCCGCTAACTGATCTACAACTTCTTACAACTTACCAAGTGTATCTGTGTATCCGTGTATCTGAATTCTGGATTACGGCGCGGCAAAAACAACGGGATGTGGAAGTTGCAGCCATATATTACCAAGAAAAACAGGTTCTGGATTATAGACAAGTCACCATTGGAGCCCATTTAGTAGGAATTTTCGGAAAAATATAAACCGAAAAGATTTAATTTAGTTCGTATGTTAGAATTTCAAAGCATAGAGATGTAGTTTATCGGTTAAATTCGGTTTTCTTGAGGACCAGGGTTGCTGCAATTGCTCTTTCATAAGGTGATTGTTTTGACTTTTATCCGTGATCGAGTTCAAATATTATGACAATGAGCACAATAGGGTCGAAGTTTTGACTTTTATCCGTGATCGAGTTCAAATATCATGTGGTTTCAATTGTCGCGATTTAAGTCATTGACGGAATTAAGTTAATGTCCATAAATTGCGGAGACTATGAGAACTAAAGCAAAACTTCGACGCAAACTATAGAGATCAAAATCATGATCGTTTGATAAAATAATTGAATGACACATTAAGACTAGAACTTGGTCAAATATTCTTCGTTAATTAGTCAAACGTACCTACTTATAAAATATGAAATTGTGTTTTTTTCTTTAAAAATTGAATTATTGGATGGTATTATTGCATATGATTTTGCTATTATTGCATATGATTTTGCTTTTTTTGTCATAATTTGTATGGAATATCATGTATAGCTACAATACTAAAATATCTGAAATTTGGAAACTCATTTGCCTTACGCAACAAAAATATCGTGGAATTGATAGAATCTTCGCCCGATCTTCTTTGTGAGGATTTCGGGAATTCGTAAATCTTGTTCGTTTATCATATATCATGCGGTCAAAAACTATTTTAAATATTTTTATTTAAAATTAAACACAAATAGTACTTGACAAAAACTGACCGCACAATATGTGGGGTTCTTGCTTCATGTATTTGACCTACAAGTACACCTCTTGGGTGTAATGAATGTCATCTTTTAACTATTATTCATTAAACGTGAATTTCCTCTATTTTTCTATGGACTCTAGGGCTTGCCAGTAGATTATAGCGTTAGAATTTCATTCAATTTCTTTGTCATATATCAAGCTGCGTCACAAATTGTGAAGAGAAAATGCTCTTTACGTGTAAAAAGCCAGATATTTATCGTTTCGTATTAAGTTTTTGGCATTCTAATCTTTATCCATTTTTCAAATAAAATGGCAACCATTTGAGCTTCATAATATTCACCCATCATATGGTTTTGTCATCTAACAATCAATTCTTGCATCAACACAATACCCATAGTTTCATCCATTAAGCAATCTACTTAATTAGCGAACAAAAAGGTACTTCTTGTTGCGTACAAGGCACAAGGCTCCACCACATGCTTCATGAGATTTCTTTTTGCTTGTTATGTTATAATTTTCAAATTTTGTGATGAGGTTTAAACTTGAGATCTCTCTTTCTCTATGATCGGATTAATAGCTAATCAGTTATGAGATTTCTTTTCAACAATCTTGTATAATAAGATCCAGATAGATCAACGTCTAACAATATGAAGTGTTAATTAGCCATGAAACTTGAAGCCTCGGTTCATTGCAGATAGAAGATCATTTCAAATTTGGAGTGACGTTTCATTTATTCAAAACTGGGCTCATATTGAACCTCATTTATTTTTAACAAATAACGTACAAACACGATTACCATACGAACACATTTTGTCGAAACTTAGTAGTTATCTTTCCCATTCCCATTGTGAACTTGTAATTCATCAATACCTCTCTATCATAAAATAATTTAATACAATAGGATTAATTAGAAGCTACTTTTTCTTGATATTATATATCTTCCAAAGCTCACCATTAGCAACTTCCTAATCATATCTTCTGATTAATCAGATTGTTTTACACACTACCTTGCAAACAACAACAACAACCAGACAATCAAACAAAACAATGGACGAACATGAAATCTAGGTATTGTAGAAAACAAACCAAATAAATACAAATAATTAATAAAAATATACAACACACAAATATACTTCATGAACAAAGACAGTTATATACTCATGCATATACACACACACACACACACACACACTTGATTTAGTTTAGTGACTTATGCATATTGATAAAAGACAGTGCTATAATCGACAACTGAAACGTTTCGCTGTTTCGCTTTGTTAATGGCGAAACCAACCGATCTCCTTCGTTGAATCCATCTTCACAAGTTGTGGAGGCATCAATGACTGAACTCACTTCAGTGTTGGCATCTTCATATTTCTTGGACCTGTAATTCATGAGGGCGTGCTTAATGGTTGGTATGGCATCCGAGTAAAGCTCCAAGCAGTCGCCCAAACACGCCCTTACGTAGGGGTCGAGGTTCTTGTTTTTCAGAAGGTGTTTGATGTAATGCCTCGTGTCCGTTGCGTTGTTGCGGACTAACTTGATTGAGATTATGCCGAGTTTGTGAAGACCGGCGCGCTGGCTTTTCGGCGCTGCTTGCAGAGAGTTTACACAGAAATTGTAGCTTAGGTTTGGATCGTTTTGAGCAAATTTTTTGCAAGTTTCAGGGATGAGGTTTTTGGCAGTTATGGCATTGAAGGTGAAGAGGAAGAAGAGGAGGGAGACAGGGAGAGAAGTGAAAAAGAATGCGGGAGTTCTCATTTTTGTTTTATGGTGGGATGATAACTGCGTATTTTTCTGAATTACGTAATTTATAGGTAGTTTGGCTAAAATTATTCTCTTAAAGGAAAATGCTAGTGAGACCATTTTATTAGACCATATTTTATAAATCACATGATATTGTGACTGATGGTTGAGTTTATTTTTTTTATGATTAAAAGAATGAATCCAACCATCAACTGTCATATCATATGATCTTCAAAGTATGATCTTCAAAGTATGATCTCTCTAGAATCTCCCTTTTTGAAATTATGAGAAGGGATGCTTGCACGCTTGGACTGAAATGAAAATTATTGTTTCAATAAAATGAGTAATGTTAGGGAGACTACATATTTATACCATATTAGTGTACCATCTCATGTGACAAGTGATTCATGCAATCAACCTCTAATATTATATATTCATTAATTGACGTGACATGTATACGTCACTTGCCAAATATGATATAAAAATGTGTTCTCCCTGGTATTTTTCTAACAAAATAGACTTGATGGAGCCCATATACATTGTATGTAAATAATAAAGAATGTTGATAAATTCGTCCATAGCTTTACCTTCCTACTCACTTTTTAATAAAAACTTTAATACCAATTTTACACTCTTGTAAAATGACATTTAAGGTTGAAAGCAAAAAAACAAGAACTAAAGTGCTACACAGCTCGTGAATCCGTTCGTAGCTAGCTATACCCAAATCGCATATTCAAACATCCTTTAAGCTCATCGAGATCCTCATCCGTCCTTGAAAGATCATCGTCGCCATTCGCCTCCACATACCCTTCAAGCAAACCCTGCTTCTTTTTCTAGTGAATTCATACAAGAAATCGACAATGAAGAATGACCGGAGCTGAACAGCTTGAAGAGCAGGAACAAATGATTTTATTCTCTGCTCACCATGTCTCTAGAACCATCTCAATTTTTCAAATTAATATTTCTTTTTTTTATTCCTCTACTTTAATCATATAAAATAGTTTTGTTTTTCATGATTTCAATTATAAAGAATATTAAATATTTAAAAGACATCCACTCAGGTAAGTGTGTTCCTATTGAAGTCCCTAAATAGGAATAACCACTGTATAAAATAAGTATAAAACAAATATAGGGACAAATGAATATTCAATGGATTGGAAAATGAGTCCTTAAAGTATAGAAACTCACTAGATACATAGTGTATGTACTCACATATAAGGACTCTATAGAAACAACCTTGAATGAAAAACGAGGCTCACAATCTTGATTGAAACTTTTAATGCTTTTAATTAATAAAAAAATGTTAATATAAACGAAAAAGGTGCACTTTGAGTGGAAAATAGGTCCACAATCTTGATTGAAGCTTTTAATGTTTCGAATGTTTTTAACTTTAATGTTTTTTAATTAATTAAAAAAATGTTAATATAAACAAAAAATGTGCACCTAATCAAACTATCACATAAAATAATTAAAATTTCAAATATAGGGATTCTACTATAAGGACTCTTCCATTGGAGGCAATATTCCTTTAGGGACACAAAGATTCCCTTTAAGTTCTTAAATGAGTACTCAAAAGCTCGTAGGAGTCCCTAAATAAGGACTTCCATTAGAGATATTCTTAAGCCTTATTTAGTCGTTGGGTTTAATATTCTTTTGAAATATATTTATTTATGTGGCTATATGTGTTACACTGGTTTGGGTTTAAACTTTATAAAACATGGTTTAATAGTTGTTGATTTAGGTTGATGGTTTAGGAAAGGGATCCTCTCTGGATCCCTTCCTCGCAATCCACCAAATCAATGAATTCGTGCCACTGAAATTTGATCCAAAGGTTACAAACAGGGGCCTATTTTAAAAGTTATAATAACTTCAGCCGTTTGATCAAATTTCAATGGCACGAATCCACTGATTAGGTGGATTAGGAGGAAGGGATCCAGATAGGATCCCTTTCCGATGGTTTAAATGCATAATTTTTTTGGTTGTCTTTAATTGTTGTCATTGATCTGCACATAACATTTTTGCATAGAGAGGAAATTTGATTTTGAGAGCAAATAGAGTGCATCACAACTGATCAAGCATTCTTTAAGAGAAAAAGTTGTACTCCTCGTGCTGGTTTTGTTTGGGCTTTAATTCTAGATTAATTATGAAACTTTGGCTTGTGATTTTCGTAATCAATTTATTTGAAAAAACAATTTCATTCCATGCATTTTATGCGATTGCATTAGTATCTTGCAAAGTTTGAGAAGAAGGTGGTGAACGGCCGCGTTAGTGTGGTGCCACTTCTACCTGATGCCTCAAGAGAGATCGAGTAACAAAGCGCCGAAACAAAAACGCCTACTAATATGTGTATCTAGTTGATGAGTTTTGTAAGTCTATCTGGACTCATTTCTCTTAGGGCTTGTCCTAGTTTGGAAGCACGAGGATTTTCCAGTGGTGGATTTTCCCTCGCTAAATCCTACATCTGGTGTGCATATTTTATTTTTGTATTTAAGCATATCTATAGGATATTATAGTGTGTGATGTAGATATGAAATTAATTTGAGAATCGAAATTGACATTAGATTTATAAGTTAGAACTTATTCACCCCGTCTAGATTAAACTAGTACCATCCTAAAACTTTAAGTTCTTACTGTAAACATGGAAATTTCGTTGCATACAAATGATGCATCACAAAGCTCCACGTGTCATATGACCCATCACAAATGGACAAGTCATCAATGACATGTGGTACAAGTCAAGCAAAGGAAATACAAAACCTTCCCAAAATTCGGCAAAAGGGGGAAAATATCCCTTAAAATCGGCAAGGGGCCCAAATTGCTCTCAAAACTGGAAAGAAAGCTAAAGCATCCTCATGAAGCAAGCAAGAATTGAAGATTGCTCACAAGCCCTATAATTCGACCAAGCAAGGGAAAATGGCTGAAATTAAGACACAAAACATGCCTAAATTCTCCCATGGACAAATTAAGACACAAATCAAAGCCAAATCCACCCAAAGGCATGGCTTTAGAAGTCTATAAATACAAGGTCCCAAGACAAGCATAAGGTCGACAATTTCTACATTGAAGGGACGAAATTCTCACAAAAGGAGAACCTCTGCCAAATCTTTGAAGACTAATATGCTGCCAAAGCTATCTTCGAATAACGCAAAACCAAAGTCGAAGCATTATTTTGACCAAAGCCGAAGCATTCCCTTGAAGAATCAACAAGCACTTGTGTCGATTCCTTCAAGATTTTGTTGCGAGCTTAAAACTTGTAACGACGTTTGTTTTAAGATCAAGTTTGAATCAACGAAATCTACATTAACACTACCTTTGCCGCAACTTTGAGGTGAAGACCATCCACTCATTATTTCAAGCTCAAAACTTGAAGCAATCGTTCAATCATTCGCCCAAGATCAAGTCATCGCAACCATTGGATCAGCAACATACGCATCTACATCAAATTTGAAGATTGAATAAGAGGAAAGTTGTAAACAGAGATTGTAACCTACAAATTCAAACCAATACTAATCTATTTTGTACACGTATTCTCGTTTCATTAGTTACAAAATTTCGTGTTTACAAATTTGGCACGCCCGGTGGGACCTCTATGCCTCTCATCTTAGTCTTCAGATGCACAAGAAACACACATGGCTTCAAGGAAGAATCAAGTTGTTCATGTAACCAACGCGAAGAACAAGAACATCCTTGCCGTAAGTGGTGGCACTTTAGTCGTCACAACCTGAAGCAAGGTAAAAGCTATATCTGCCGTGCCTACCACCCCTACATAAACTCTACCGAATGAGTAAGAGCACTCGAGGCACAAGCCCATGATCACCTTGGCCTCGCTAAGGGCGCCAAGGGAAGAAAACCCAAGGAAGTATTCTGAGTCCTTGACTTCCTATGCCAACTCAAGCAGCAGCTCGTATCCCGTAGCCATGCAAGTCATGACTACTGGTGTGACTTCCATTGAGGACCAACTGGCTCAAATGAATGAAGCAATTGTAAGGCTAACAAGGACCGTGGAAGAAAAGTACTCGCAAATTGCCGCACTCATCAACCAACTGGAGGCGTAGCATGACAAAAAAGATGACCGCGACCCAAAGGTTAATCTACAAAAGAAGAAAACCGACGAGGATGAAGAGCCTCCGATGGAAAAATCGAGGAGAAGCTAGACCAGGCAACAACGCTCATGTGATCTCTCTTTATCCAGCAGCTGTAAAACATGATCACTAGCACGATCAAGGCACAGTACGAAGGAAGCTCACACGACTCTATGCTATACTCAAAGCCCTACTCCAAGAAGATTGACGCCTTGAGGATGTCAAGGGGTTAGCAGCTACCAAAATTCATGCAATTCGATGGAAAAGGGCAATCCTAAACTACATATTGCTCATTTCATCAAAACCTGCAACAATGCTGGGAGGGAGGGAAACTACCTCATCAAACAGTTCGTGCGCTGACTAAAAGGTAATGCCTTTTACTGGTACACTAACCTTGAGCCTGAGTCCATCAACAACTGGGATCAGCTTGAAAGGAAATTCCTCAACTGTTTCTACAGTACTCGTCGTACCGTAAGTATGCTGGAGCTGACGAGTGCGAAGCAGTGGAAGGACGAACCTGTCGTCAACTACATCAATAGATGGCGCTCATTGAGTATGGATTGCAAAGATCGGCTCTCTGAAGCCTCCACCATTGAAATGTGTGTTCAAGTCATGCACTAGGGGCTACATTACATCCTCCAAGGCATAAAACCAAGAAGTTTTGAAGAATTGGCAACTCGATCCCATGACATGGAGTTGAGTATTGCCAATCATGGGAAGAAAAAGAAGATTACCGACTTAAAAAAAGATAAGGTATTCGCTCCAAAAGTAGACAAGACTGGGAAAAAGCCCACCAATGAAGCTTTTGCCGTTCATACTACCCCCATCAAGACCTCCGCCACGCCCCTCAAGATCTCCTCTATAAGCAAAACAAATGAGATGAAAAGTGAGCCTTCTCGCACCTAAGATAGGTACAAAAACACCTTGAGGGAATTGGAGCAAAAAATGTACCCTTTTCTTGACTTTGACGTGGTTGCAATGTTAGACGACTTGCTGGAAAGGAAGGTAATTCAGTTACTTGAATGTAAATGCCTTGAAGAGATGAATCGCGTTAACGATCCTAGGTACTGTAAGTACCATCGGATCATGAGGCATCCTGTCGGCAAGTGCTTCGTCCTCAAAGAAGTCATCATGAAGCTGGCACACCAAGAGCAGATCGAGCTTGACCTTGAAGACACTGCCGCAACACATACTACTACGATTGCGTTTGAATCATTCGATCCCATGCTTCTCAAAGTAACGCTTGACCACTTATGTCCATGCTCAAGCTATACAGCACCTTCTGCACAACCATCTTGGGGGCAAGCGAACAAAATGCACCTACCAACGATGAAGAAAAATAGACATTCGTGACCTACAAAAGGACAAGGCAGCCAAGACCACAAGCCACACGGCCAAAGGTGGAGCAAGGGAGAAAACCCCGCCGCCGCAACAATAGGAAGCCTAAAAGAAACGTAAGAGCTATTAAGCCAACATATGTAGGGGAACCTATGGAACAAGAGCCACGTATTCCTTTTTTTTGCACGAGTACTTCTCGAATAATTTCTTTTAACAGTGCACTACCATTGCTTGTCACATGGTTGAAATAGAGATAGAAGAGCCCTTAAAAGGAAAAGTTATTGCCATCGAGGAAGAGAAAACTCCCACACCCGAAGAAAGCCTGTTGGCACACTTTAGCATCAAGGAGGTGCTGCGATTGCCAAAGAAGATGCGAAGAGCACTAGTAGCGGTCTTGGCGAGTCTCGACGACCAAGAGGTGCACGAAAGCAAGAGCGAAGGCTTAAAGCTTTGCCAC